>JAKSZP010002859.1:0-133891 GCA_022478985.1 Massospora cicadina | reverse complement strand
TAAATTATACAATCTTATGTAATATTGTATTGATATTTTTGGTGTTCAATTTTAATATTCTTGATGACTCTTTAGGGAATGTGAGTGTTTAAATGACCCCTCTAAAAAACTGTCAATGAGTAGCTGAGCATGATAAAGGTCGCCGTGAAACCTAGCCTATTACCCTGAGGAGGAACATGCGTTGACTTTAAACTTTTTTGAAGAAGAAAATCTTGTTAAGATGGGGGATGTGTCAAGACTTAACCAGATTATGCTTTTTCCAATAAACCTAAAGTTAGCATTCTATTTAAATTGGGCAAAGGTGCTGATTTAATTATCCAATAAAATTATTTTAAACTTCTAAATAAAAGTTAACTTAGCTTTAATTAATAAATTATTGTAGCTCTTTTGATAATAAGACTTTAAAAAGTTTTGGGCGCAATTGCTGATAATTTTAATGTGACCAACACTTGTAAGTGCAATTGCTGCAACTTTTTTGCATGACTTTGTAAAGTAACAACTTAGTTATTAATTCAATTTATTAACTAATTATAATCATGTCAATGACAACTATCTACTTTATGCCAGCGTATATTGATGCTTTTTGTATTTCAATTGTTGGGCAGCATTGACTTAAAATTAAATTACATTTTTACTTACTCTAAAGTCTAGGTGAACCCTAGAATAAGGTTAAGAAGAAGATATTATAATTTTTCTGGAATAAAATATCAATGTTATAACTAGGTAAGTTGATATTTATTTCCATTATCACTTATAAAAACCCATAAATTTTAGCTAGATCAAAACCTTGGTTTAAATAACATTTTTATCTAATAGTAATGTTTTAGTTTTTAGGTGATATTTGCCTACATAAAATTAAGCTAAGTTGACAAGAATATCAGGTAACTTTTTGGTCTAAGATTAGCTTTTATCTCCTCATACATTAATTTCAACTTTAATTTTACCCTCCACACCCTGTGCAAGTAGGCCACTTGTTCACAGACTTCATGCTGGCTCATATGTGTGAGAAGTGCTGCGCCCGATATAAGAGGGTGAGGATGGCCACTAACAAGAGAGGTATAGCTCAAAAGACACGTTAAGAGGGTCTCTCCTAATGACAGCAGGTTCCCAGTTGTTTGATTTATTGTGGTTGGAAGAGGGGCCTGCATAGTTGCAAAGAGTAAATCTTTTTAAAATAGATAAAGGCAATTGAGAAACAAAAAGTAGTCCATGAATGTAATTTCAGATTAAAAGAGTTTATGAGATTGACCAGCGCCTGACAATAGAAGTAAGTAAACCCTTATTTATGCACTTAGTGGTATGAAGTTTGAAGTGTTGAATAAGTTTTAGGTGCCTCTTATTGTCAATAATTGGCTAATTTGTAGCAATCTTTTTTAATTAAATTGTTTAAATGATGTGGATTGGAAAATTAGAATAGCTTTGATCACTAAGGGCAAGTCAATTCCAATGTCACAAACATGTCAAAATTTGTAAGTTTTGAGTTTGAAGCAGAAAATAATAGGTTATTTTAGATTTTTCAGTTAGAGTCAATTGGGAAAGTGTGAGTTCTTAAATTTATAGCTTTTTTGTAAATCCAAAAAGAAGGAAATGACATGCCTTCTTGTCCAAGGGGATAATTGGATCCCTTAAATATGATGTCATTGCCAAGTTAGCGCTATCCAGTAAGGAAAGGATAGTGGAGGGACGTTAAGTGAGGACTTGATATTTATGTGAAGGGGGTCTATAGTCCTGAGGAGGGTTTACCATCAGGAGAAGGTGGATCTTCTCTTCTTGAGCGTTTTGCACATAGCAGGGATCTACTTAGGAGTCAACTCTTTGGCCTTTTCTCACTTAACTTGGATAATTGGTGTGGACAAGTTGCAAGTGTGAGTTGTTCATAACACAGACTAGACACCAAAATTATTTTTGCCATTGTAGAGAGCTTGACACAATCCTTGATATTTGACTATTCTCACTCTACGTTCCAGAGAGACTTTCTAGGTAAAACTAAAGGTTGCTCTAAATGTAGACTCTTTGTTGGTTACACTGTCGCCATATTGGTAATAACTCTGAATGTTGGCTTCTTAGACAAAATACACCAGATAAAAGATCACCCTTTTCCTTGCAAAGATTAATTTTACAAGGTTTTCTCTTTGAAAGTGAATTTTACAAGCAGGTTCTAAGACTGGCATCTTATAATGCTGCTTTAAAATGATCTAAGACTGGTTGGAGATCTTCACTTGTTAAAATAAAGTGAAATAAACAAGGACAAGTTTAATAATCTCTGCAATAGATTTTTATTAAATTTAATAGTGGAGTACCTTTATACTTCTAGTAATATTTAAGATTGTAACATAGATAAGGAGTTTTGGGTATCATCAATAGCATTGTTCTAAAAGAAACTCCTAGCCAACTTCTTCTTAATTCCAATCTTCTTAATCTGGTCCATTTTCTCAGGCTCTTTGATGTGAGAGTTCTTCTCACTATAGATTTCTTTTGGTTAAGATATAGGTTACCATATTGTTCAGTCTCTGCTTCCTGGTCAGATGAGGATCCCTTGTTATTTGATGAATGATTGTTGTCTCTTTTTATAATTGTTAGTTTAGTTTTATTGGTGGTTCCATCTTTTAAGCGTCCTAATTTAGTGCTTCTTTTGCTTTCTGAAATTAAATGATCACCCAATTTTGTAATTATGTCAGATGATGGTGTACAAATTTAAACTTTTATCATGTGGAGTATCATTTATTCCTCCATCATTGATAACATTAGGCTGAGTTCAGCTGCCACTGGATGCTATAAATTTATATAGCACGCCTAATGGTATAAAAAAATAAAAAGGTCACTACTACCAACTATAAAAATATTGCAGTTGAGGGGTATAAAACACTTCATCTACGCTGAAAATAATTTTTTTGACAGCAACTATAAAAGGGCTATATTTGTGGCCCTTTCCAGAAATAAATTTTATCAAATTTGCTATAATATTTTTGGATTAACAAAGAAAAGTTCCTTCTTAAAGTTGAGGAATTTACATCTAGACTACATATGGTTTTACCTATAACATAAGGTATGACTTCAAAGTCTGGATTAAGGAGCTATAAAGAGGAGAGATTTTGCATTGGGAGGGTCATGTGGTAAACTGAATCATCTACGGTGTGTTCTATATTAGTGCTGGCCAAGTGGAGCTTGGAAAAGGGGTTTCAGGACCCATTATTCCTAAAAAGGAAGGTTTTATGGTCAAGTCACAAAGCTGGGCCTTGAGACTTTCTATATTATACCTCATTTCTCAGTACTTATTATGATAAGAGTTGTATGTTTCTGCCCATTATGCTTTAAAGTGTAAAAAAGTTACTGTTAAACAATCTCTGAACATATTAGTCAACTTATAAGCATTTATGTTTTTAATGGAAAAGAGTAAAACAAGAATAGAATTAAAAAGCTTTTTGAGTTATGAGTTTTTACTTATTAGTTTCTATCACAAACACAATATACATGGTCCACCATTAAAGTAAGAAAATTAAATGTACCAAGTTTTTCATGAAACTTTTATTATCATTTCTTTACAGAATTGATTTGGGTAAAGTAAGTCATTAATTTACATCTTAAAAATAACGCCGCTCAAGTGAGAGCCATTTCTGCGCAAATATTATTTTAATTTAGTGCAGATTCATGTTTTATTGCATAATGTTGTGGACTATGTGTCAATGCTACTAGAACTCTTTCAATGTTTTATCTTTAATTACAGACTTTTTCTGCTCCTCTATTCTTTTAGTTTAGTGAGGAACCAGTTTCTTAAAACTTTTCCACTCATGACATAACTTCATTAGTGGACAGCACTCTTCCATGTCATGGAATATTAAAAATGATTATGAAACAATTGTTGTACAGAATTCTTAAAGTCACCATTTTTTAAAATGATTTTACGCAGAAAGCATGCTGTGCACTGGACCTCTGCTCTATATTTAACAAATGAAATTAAATGTAAAAAACCCATCAAAAACCTCCACGCCTTTTGTGACTAGAAAATAAACTATTGTTTATTAAAATTTATCTTTTCACTGGTAAACCATGTACCTATAAAACAACCTAATAAAACTGTTATCATATATTTGCGTTTTGTGTAAAGCGTTAGTATCATATAGCTATTAGTGAAATGAAAAGTTATAGTCTTTTTTTCAGACCAGAAAGCTTGTGAAATTTTTTATTTTATACATCTTACAATTATAGATTTTTACTAACACTATAATTTTTATATTTAATACTTATCTAAAAAGCTCCTATAAATTAATTATAACAGATGTATTTGCTAAAACTAAGATCTATATTGGCGCTTAAATGGAAGCTATGCTTTGATTTAAGTATGCAAGGGTTAATCCCTTGACCTTGTGGACTTATGTAGGATCACCTAATAACTTAGAAATTAAGTTTAAGTATCAAGAGAGTGTCTGTAACTCTCTCATTCCCTTCAAAGTGGTACAGAATGCACAGCCACACCACAATGGAACTAGTAGCTAATAAAACTGGGAAAAGCGCAACTCAGAAGGTACCAGAGCAGAGAGGAACCAAGGAAAGGGTATACAACACAGTACATATAGCTAGATAATAAAAAAATGACAAATTGGTTAGACCCAAGGAGTAGTCCATACCAAAAGCAGATTGTTGCTGGGCTGCTTGGGTGCCTTAATCTGGAGGGGACTAGGATGGCCCAGGTGTGCACCAGCTTCCATTGTTAATTTTGATAAAATAAAGTGCCCAATGTTGTTGCTAACCTTCTTGAGGAGGTCCATGCACTGGTCCACCCAAGGGACCATTCCAAGAAAATCATAAAACTAATGGGGGTTTACTAAAGCAAGTTGGCCAACAAAGAAGGTTGGTCTCATGACATCGCTAATAAACACTAGGTGGGGGATTGTCATCTCTTGAGAGCGGTACTAAGCCTAAACAAACCAATAAGTACACTTATTATCAGCCATGGTACTGTATCTTATGTAAATCCTAACTTGGGTTAATTGATAGTAGCTGATTTTTCCTAGATTTGGCAATATTTTAAATTGAACGGGTTTTAAAATTTCATTCATCAAGCAATTATAATGAACTGTCATTATTGATAACAAGATTGGTGCATTTTACCACCCTTGATTAATGCTGGGATGATCATCACGCGCACCCCCAGGACCAACATGAGCATATCTTGCCTGTACCAAGAGTTAATCCAAGGTATAATTCAAGTCAAAGAGGCCTGCCAACTTTACCTTTTTGGCCTCCTCACGCCCAGCATCATCCTGAAATTGATACCCTCAATTTGTCATGTAACCATAACATCACCCTCCTATTCTGTTGGGGCTCCACCCCCCTCCAGGAGCTTCAGCCAGGGAGAAGTTCTTGTGGGTAGGGTTGGCTTCATGGCGGCGATACTTTGCTTAGGCTTGGGTCCTGCTACCTCATGAAACATCTCATGAAAAGCCTCAATCAGGTCTTGGGCATGGACGCAATAGTGTGCTAGTACCCAACTGTTCTCAGCCGCATCAAATCCCTTCTATGTCACCAGGTATTCATGACTTCTTCTTACATAGCAAAAGGCTACATTTTTATCTACTTCCCACTCTGATGCCCCATCATGAGATATGCTCAGGAGTCTCTGGTGGGGCCCTCAAACAACTTCAGCTTACTTTCATGAAAGATGACAAAGCTCCTGAAACAATGGGAGAAGATTCAACTGGTTTAAGGCATGGCCCAACTTTCTGACAATGTGGTAAGTCCCTATCCTCTTTGGTCCCAGTTTTTTATATGTCTGTTTGATTTGGATATTTCTAGCATCTAGAATCATGAGATCCCCTTTCTTGTATGCAGGACCTACCTGTCTCTTACCGTCAGCGTTCTACTTATAAGCTTGCCTAGCTGCATTCAAATTTATGGTATCCTGTTGTGTACTTTCTTGAAAGTTTTAGAAAAGTCCACCACCGCTTCCACTTTAGATCTACACCTAGGCTCCATGTTGAAGGAGGAGTTAAACCCATAGTTGGCAAAAAATGGAGAACATTTGATGGATGCATGTTGGGCGTTGTTATAGCTAAATTGGCCATAAGAAGATGGTGTTGGCGTTACAGTTCTTTAGACTGTTGCTGAGGTCCAAAAGTGGGCTTAAAGCTGAAAATTCTAAAAGATGGGTTGAAAAGGAAATAGAAGAATGAATAGAATACTGAATATTTTGTTAGATTAAATCATCAATATTTGTAGGGTGTGTAGGGTCACGGTGCTTCAAGGATCTTCATGGCCCCATCTGTTCAAGTAATTTCATGGCCTTCCAGATTGACCGCCTGTTTGGCACCCTTATGGTACTTCGCCGCCCCTATGACCAGATTGGTGAAAACTCTGCTTCACATGGCTCCAGAAGTGGGGATGAGACTCCTGAAGTTGTCTCCATTTGAATAAGCTTGAGAGTCAATTCACTGCAGCTCAATTCAGAAGTGGGAAATTTGATTTGTTTTTCACCTTAAATCCTAACAACGCCCCCCTCAAGATCTTGTTGTAGGGGGGTATAGGGCCAAAGGAACCGGCCATGCACCCTATTAACCATGGCCCCCTGGTTGACATTGGCAATGGAGTACTCTGACTTCACTTCATGAATAACCTTATAAGGTACAGACCAAAGAATGTCTAGCTTATTCTTTCAGCCTCCAGGTCAATGGTGATAAAAGAGAACAAGGTCACCTAATTTAATAAGTTGGTAAAGAGGGTCATCTAAGCTTAAATTAGGATGTCTCTCTTCTTGTAGTGGTGACAATGCCTTGTGTGACTAGGGCTTGAAGCCAGACAATTTCATTGGCTAAGGACCTCATACGTAATTCAGAGTTCTTAGGTAAGGAGGTCTCATGCAATGGCTGGACGCTACTTGGTAGATAAGGTGCACGCCTATATAGGGCTTCAAATGGGGACATTTTAATGACTCGGTGGTAGCTTATCATATAGGAAAGCAAAGCGCTTTGTAGGTAGTGGTTCCAGCGAGCAGGATCTGAGGCGGCCATCTTTTATAAAATGGAGATAAGAGTTCCATTAGCACGCTCTACCACCCCATTAGTTGATAGGTAGTAAGGAGCAGTGAAACTCTTGGTAGTGCCAAATAGCAAGGTAAGTTCTTGTGCTACCTGTGAAGTGAAATAACCCGTTATCCAAAAGTAAGGTTTGGGAGCACCCATGCTGGGTGAAAATGGATCAAACAAGGCAGAGAACTGTGGCTTTGGCAGTGGCAGCTGGGGCCAAAATCTCTTCAACCCACTTGGTTAAGTGGTCCACAGCTAGGATAATATACTTATGGCCATGCAACCCAGTGGGAAGAGGGCCCACCACATCAATCCTAATGACATTGAAGGGACCTGTCAGGGAAATGACTAAGTGTTAAATTGAGGATTAACTCTGTCTTGGGATCAGCAAGTTATGCCTCCAAGACCTCTTGAATGTTTTCTACCATTCAGTCCCAGTAACGTCGTGACTTCAGCCATTTGTGAATCTTTCTAACTGCCCTGTGTCCCACAGTAGAATGGCTCTCAAGATTAACATCAGTTTTTGAAGAGGGGCGGACATAAGGGAGCTACTTCTTATTGACTTTCTTGTAGAGCATCCCATCCTTAATTTGAGTATCTCGACTCATTCTTTGAAGTTCAGCTTGGACCTCTGGATTTTCAACTCCAATTGCTCAGGTAGGCCTATTAGATCATACAGCCGGTCCTCCTTGGGGGTCAAAGTTGCTAGCAATGGCATCCTGTAGAGGCCGTCAGCATTTTGGTATATTGTGCCTGTGCGATGGACAATGGTGAAATCATAGATCTGCAGTCATAAGGCCACCTGGATAATTGGCCATCTGGGTCCTTCATTTGCTGGAGCCATCAGAGCGAGGAGTGGTCTGTAACAATGGTAAAGTGAGTACTGTAGAGATAAGGCCGAAAATGCTTGATGGCTAGCAGTACAGCCACGCACTCCCTCTCAGTAACACTGTAGTTCCATTAAGCTTTACTCAGTGTCTTACTAAAATAGTCCATGAGATGGTCAAAATTGTTTTCATCATGTTGGGCTAGGATAGCCCTGACAGCAACATCACTTGAATCAATAAACAACAAAAAGGGTTGGTTAAATGCGGGTGGACTAGAATGGGTTTAGTACTTAGAGCAGTTCTCAAGGCATTAAAAGCCTGTTCTTGTTAAGGACGCCATTCAAACGGCACATTATTCTGCAGGAGGTAGAATAGTGGCTCAGCTATATCAGTAAATCAGAGGATAAACTGAAAATAATAGCACACCATGCCTAGGAATACCTGGATATCCATTGAGCTTTGGGGGCGTGTCATTCTATGGCGTCAATTTGTCTAATATAGGCTTGATGCTATCCTTGGAAACTATGTGTCCCAGAAACTCCATTTTTGGATTGGAAGTAGGAACACTTAAAGGTTTAAGCTTTATAAAAGCCTTTAGAGCCGATTGAAGTTTTTTTGAGATGCTCAATGTGTACACAAAAGGTTTGTGAGAAAACAGTAATATCATCTAGGTAGATGAGGATGCATGAAAGCTTTAAGTCCTTAAGGTTCCCATCCAAGGCATGTTGGAAAGTGGCCGGGGCGTTACAATGGCCCTGGGGCATCCTTGTGGGCTTGAATAGTCCTTCATTGGCTATGAGAGCACGCTTGGCTCAATCTTAAGGGGCGAGCTTAATTTTCCAATATTCACTGGCAAGGTCCATGGCAGAAAAGTACTGAGATCTGGCAAGCAGATGGAGGGAATCATCAATTCAGGGAAGAGGATAACTGTCCCTCTTGGTGATGGAGTTGAGTCATTGATAGTCCATCACCACCTGGTGCTGCCGTCTTTTTTCCAAACCAGCAAAAGAGGTTAGGCTTAAGGGCTGCGCAATGGTACCAGGAGTCCAGCGTCAAGTAGTTGTTTGAGTTCCACCATCACCTGGGCCTCTTCAATATTTTTTATGTAAGGTCGGGACTGGAAGGGGGAGCATCCCCCAGTTTCCACATGATGTAGGACTCCATTCATTTTTCTGAAGTCATAGGTTGAGGCTAAAAATAGATCCAAATACTCCTCCAACAACCCTTAAACCTTATGTTGTTGGTCATCTGATAGGTCCTTTCCAATACTGGTGTTGACCAAGATGACCAATGGAGGCGTCTCCAAGCCAAAATCTCTTAAGTTCCCAAAACTTTGGACATCAGCAATAGCCTCCACCAGTAGAAGGCGGACATAGGTGGCGGGACTGGTTGGACCTACTATAAAGGACTTGTCAGTAAGGTTTGCCAACAACACTGATATAGATACAGCATAAGCTGGATTTAGGATCTCGGGCAGGTTAGCACCTCTTTTGTGTATAGGTTATCTAGGACTTAGATTTCCAATAGGTATCATTAGGGGATGTTGACATGGATTCAAGTGTCAGAAATGACTTGGGACTTTGGAGGTATTGTAGTCGCCCTAGGTAAGTAGATTGGCATGCCCTCTTGCCCATCAACAGCAGGAGGGGCAATTGGACTTGAGAGCCCCTAATGTGATATTTGAGCCAATCAATATGGTCTTCACTCTCCAGTAAACAGGATCAAGCTTTGACCTCTGTCTTAGAATCATGAGAGGTTTCAAAGATCAGAGGGACCCAATGTCCTAGTAGGGATAGAAAGCCGCAATTATAATGGATTACTGCTGAGTAGTCTTGAAGGAACTGAGTCCCAAGGAGCAGGTCATAGCTAGGGCTATCTAACATGACAGCGGGGGTGTTTACAGCAAACTTTCCAAAACTGTATCAGTAAAGAGGAATAAGCCCCTATAGATTGGGTGCATTGTGGGCCAGTCGTGCCATACTCCATATATTGTGGCAAATTCAGAGTGATCTTGTCACACTTCATTAACTTGGATGATATGACGTTCACGGGAATCCACTGTCAACTATGGCAAGGACTGTAATTTTAATGATCTCAAACTGTGACACGGGTGACCAGACTTCCAAACTGGGGTGGTAGCGTGAGAAGCATGGGAAAGCCATTGGAAGAATAGTAAGCAGTATCGATTTCTTTACTATCATTGGATACTGAAACTTCTTCTTTAGGTACAATAGCTCCAGGTTCATTCAAGGTTATGGAAAATTTTTGAGGCTGGGTAGGGATGTCCACATGGAGCGCCTCGTCATTCATGCTGACGGCCCTTTTCCCGCCTCCTTCACAAGTTGTTTCCAGTAGGTCTTGGCACTGTGTCTGAAATTGTTACAGTAATTGCATTGAGGTTGAGGATTCTTCTGGGTTTTGACCACATGGACTCTAGGATGGTTAAAGAGGCCTATAAATGTAGCCTTAAAGTGTAGAGTCAATGCAGGGATCTCGTTAAGTGCTTCCTTGATTTCCTGGATGCAGATAAACCCATTCTTCTGCCCAATCATATGCATTTGAACCTCACGGTAGGATCCCCAATGCAGAAATGACATCAGTAATAGAATCATCCAGGGCGATATGATATGTAATGACTAAGGGCTGTGCTTGGGAATATAAATGGCTGGCAAACTCCAGTAGGCTTTCTCCTTTATTCAGTCGGATACCCATGAACGCCTGTTTTTAGTTGGTCTGGGTTTGATTGCTGACAAACTCTTGAATTAAGGCTGTGCGGAGCTGTTCCAAAGTGTTGCACTCCTTCAAATGAGGGGCATGATCTCCCAGGCAGTGCTATCTAGGCAGGAGTGGATATGCTTTACCTTCTGCTGGTTGGTAGCCTCCTTCAAGGAACTCTCATATTCATACAGGAAGGAGGCAATGCTTTCCTGGCTGGGGGTGAACAATTCTTTAAAACTAAGTTTAAAATTAGCTACAAGTGGAGTGGAAAGGGTATTAACACCAGGGAAGGGCGTTAGCTCTGAGATCTCAGTCTCTGCATAGTCACAGGGGCCCTGCTGATCTAGCCGTCACTGTAGGCCCTCAAGGTCCCTTTGGATATTGTCCCAATTTTGGTTGATTAAAGAAACGGAAGCCTTAGTTGCAACCTGCTTCTTTAGGGATTGAATGTTGGCGCCCTGAAGATGAAGCTGGCTCTTGAGTGTGTTCAAACAGGTTTCAAACCCTCGACAAGTTTGTTTGAGCTGAGAGATGTGAGTATTGGTAAGCTTTATGAAGGCACTGAAGTTGTCCATTTCATCTGATAGTGCCTCAATGGAGACCCTAGAGTCGAGGGGGACTCCATCCGCTTGTAGTTTGCATCCCTGGGCTACATTCCAAATCTGGTCACATAGGGCATCCAAGGCTGTTATCACATCCTTCTGCCATGGTTCTTCAGTGTCATCAGGGGTGAATGATGAGGGACCTGGGGCCCTTGAGGTCCACGGTGACTCTCTGGTCCTTTGAGTCCCTCACGCCCTTTGGGGCCTTTAGGCCCCCTAGGTCCTTTAGGACTTTCACTCCTGGAGGAGTAGTCATGAGAGGCCAACTCCTGATAGTATTGTTGCAGTGCCCATAACAGATCCTCGACTTGGAGGAGGCGCTGATTTCAAGTTGCCTCAAGTAGTTGGACGTTCTGACGCAGCTGGTCCTCAAGATAGCCAGAGATCCCACTATCTAACACCACAATTTGATCTCGTACTTCATTGATCAACTGTCAGTTTTCAATAATGGCCTTTCAGTTGTCATGGACAAAGGAGGAGACTGCGTTGTAGAAATTGACAATGTGAGAGTGTAAGGCCTGGGTGATCCCCAGTTATCATGAGACTTCTTTATGGTGCAACCCAACTAGTTGGAGTAGGTGATGAATGGCCAAGTGAACAAAGTTGCAAAGGTAGCATTCAGAACACAGGGCAAGTTCTCCTGCCAGCAGCTGGGCCAAGTCATAGAGGTCCCGCATAGGAGAGGGAATGGAAGAGGCATGAGAGTGGCTGGAGCAAGCACCCATGGATTAGACGCCATTTATAATTTTTGGACAACATCGTTGAGATTCTCATATTGAATTTGGTACTGACTTCCATCAGTAGAGGGCAGGGAAAACTGTAATGTGGCCCAGGATTCTACCCTCTCAGGCTGTGAGGGTGGTACTTCATATTGCGAGGTACTAACCCATTGAGCAACGCTTTTATAACTGGCCAGAAGATTGATCTTCAGGGTTGTTAGTATTCTCCATTGTTTGTGCTAGACGTTTTCACTTAGAACAGCTCAGAGCCCCATTTAGTGATCACCACGTTTGTCAGCGTTATAGTTCTTTATACTGTTGTTGAAGTCCAAAAGTGGGCTTAAAGTTGAAATTCTGAAAGAAGGGTCAAAAAGGAAATGTAAGAATGGATAAAATTTAAAATATTTTATTAGATTAAAATGTGTCAATATTTATTAGGTGCATAGGGACACGTTGCCTCAAGGCTCTTCATGGCCCCATCTGTTCATGATCTTTCATAGCCTTTCTTATTGACCGCCTGTTTGGCACCCTCATGGTATCTCGCCGCCCCCATGACTGGATCTGTGAAAACTCCGCTTCATGTGACTCCAGAATTGGGGATGAGACTCCTTAAGTCTTCTCCATTTGGATATGCTCAAGAGTCAATTCACTGCAGCTCAATTTGGAAGTGGGGAATTTGATTTGTTTTTATCTCAAATCTCAACAGATGAAAAGCCTAATATGAGTGATCTGCGGCAGTGTAACACCCAGAAACTGTTCCATGCACTGATTCACTCAGTCTATCTGCTTATCAGATTGTGGGTAGTAGGTAGTAGAACGCCAGGGGCAATTCTGAAGAGTTTTACACAACTCTTCCCAGAATACAGATGTAAACTATGGACCACAATCACTAATTATTTCTTGGGGCACCTCATGAAAGGGAAAACACATGGGAGATGGAGAACCTAGCCATCTATTTCATGGTTACTGTAGTGTTGCAGGGAATGAAATGGGCGAACTTTGTAAATTGATCCACCACTACTATGATTGCATCATACCCTCCTACGCAGGTAACTACAATGATATTAACCAATAAGGAAGTCCAGGGGACTTTTGGCTTTTAAGCTGGTACCAACAACCTTTGAGGGGCTGGCAATTTGGCCTCATCCAGTTGCAAACAAGGCACTCCTTACAGTAACTGGTAACCTGTGAGTATAAACCCTTTCAATTATTAGTGTGGAGAATCAACTTCAAAGTATTTGCCATCCCAGGGTGCCCAACAATGATCCCAACGTGATGGTCCTGGATGATTTCCAGGTGGAGTGGTCCAGCAGGAACCCATAGGCGTCCCTGAAACCACACCATCTCGTCCTTAACATAGCAACCCCTGGTAATCTCCTCCTAATCTAATTTGCTTTTGGCAAGGTCCATAGTATACTCTGCCAACAAGGGCTGATAAATAACAACCTTTCTGAACATACTAATTCATATGAGTTTTTCAGAG
This sequence comes from Massospora cicadina, assembly GCA_022478985.1. Lineage (NCBI taxonomy): Eukaryota > Fungi > Entomophthoromycota > Entomophthoromycetes > Entomophthorales > Entomophthoraceae > Massospora > Massospora cicadina. The sequence continues at coordinate 120,523 of JAKSZP010002859.1, read as the reverse complement.
GAGCAAGAGCAGGCACTCATGCCATGGGGAGGCTGTTGTGATACCTTATTTACCAGTGGAATTACTAAGTGAGTATTGCATACCTCCGCATCCATAGGATCTGTAGCTATAGCAGGGTTCTGACTAAAACAATATGCCAGCTCATTCTCCTTGCCCTTTTTAACTCATAAAAGAATACAAATTGGGCCAGGGTCTCATGCCAGAGGGTTTTCTGTGGGGTCAGGACATGAGGTCGCAGTAGTACAATAAGGCACAATGTCTGTGTGAACATTAAATGGTTGTTAAAAGTCATTTAAATGATGACGCCAATATGTAAGCGCCTCCACCAATGCCAATAACTCACTTGTCATAAACGGCTTAGTTCAAGTCAAGAAGAAACATTTTCCTAGAAAAAATATCCCACAGAATGCTTTACTCCCTCTTTGCCCATCTGTAGTAAGGCAGCCGCTATTGCAAAGTTGGAGCCTTCAATAGCCGCAATGAACTCCTTTTCAGGATCTACATGGTGAAGGACTGATATTGACATCAGGATGAATTTCACCGCTTGGAAGGCATCCTCCAGAACAGAGGACCACTGGATAACTTTGGCCCCATCTACCTTATACAAGGGAGTTGCTTCCTCAGAAAGATTTGGTGTGAACTTTTTAAGTAATGTGCAAGTCCCATAAAGCTCCTCTCTTTCTTGACTGAAGTTGGGGTGAGCCACTTGCAGATCAACTTCTCCTTAATTGGAGTTATCATGTGGCTTTAATCAAATACGACGTTGTTCAGTAAGGTGACCTGGGACTTGAAGAACTCAAACTTACTGATTTTCAATATAAGGTTGGCTGCTTCAAAAGCTCTACCACTTGTTGTATGTGATTTCATGGGATGCTTTATCAGGGGAGAACACTAAAATATCATCCATGTAGGCCACCGCACATACACCCAGAAGGTCCTCCAAAGCTGCATCAATATGACATTGGAAGATAGCAGGCGCATTTATAAGCCCAAAGGGAATAACCTGAACTGGAAGATACCCTTTTAGTTCAAAATGCGGTGAGCTTCCTGGCCCTTCTTAATATGGAGCATATTAAACGCGTTCAAGTAAATCCAGTTTAGAGAAGACTCTAGCCTTCTCCACATAGCAAGCAATCTGTAAATTCACTAGGATGGTATAAATATTTAGTACTGTGACGTTGTTCAAGTTTCCATAGACTGCGCATGGGTGTAGAGTACCATCCACTTTCTCCACAAAGAGCAGTGTGAAGCATACAGGAGAAATAAGCTGAAATATTGCGCTTTTAGCTAGCTGATCCTTAACTCACACATATAAGGCCATTTTCTCCTATAGTCGAAGGGTAAATTGGAGAAGGGATACGCACTAGACCAATAGTAAGTTTGAACTCACAATCAAATTCTTAATGAGCTGGCAATACAGTGGCAAAAACCGCATCAAATAAAGATTCCAACCTTTTCCAGTTAGGAAGGTAAGTGTACCTTCAAAGTGGGCTTCAGAAGAGGTGCAAGACTGAGCGTGTGTACCTTTGGTCATTGGGACAAATTACCTTGAGTGTCAGCTTCAGACATGGGGATGACTAATTTCTGGCCATTCTTCAAAATAACTCCAAGGTATTGCAATTAAGTTAAATTTTAACATCAAATTTGCGCCACTACTCCACTCCCAAAATAATTGGATACAAGAGGTTTTTGATTGACTGGAAGGGGCAAGCCAAATGGTACTTGCTAACTTGATAATCCACTAACTCTTGAACCTTCAGCTTAAGAATACCCTGGGGAGCCCCCTCCCCTAACCATATCACCAGGAAAGTAGTTCAATTCAAAGTAGTCATCTAGGTATTGATCAATAAAATCATAGAGGCCTCAGTATCTACTAAAATAGTTTTGCTGAATTTTTCTATAGGGAAGAATTAGTAGCAGATAACAAAAAATAGCAGAATAGTCTTTATTCATAGCAGATGACGCCAAATTACCACCCCTTAAATCTTCATCAGGCATAATCGTGCCACCAGGATAAGTTTTGGCATCAAAAATGAAGTGGAGTACCTGACCACTCTCAACACTGAGGATAAAAACCCCATTGAATTTTCAGCAGTTGCATATACATTTTATATAGTAAAAGCAAATTTTTCTCCAGCTCCTGAGTTCTGAGAATCATGGTGGAAGTCAAGCGCGGGTTTTCAGTGGAATCTGGTACATAGAAATGGGCTCCAGGTTAGAGCCACAAGAGCTGATAAATGGCTTGAGATTTTACCAAATTTGCATTATAAAACGCATTTTTATGACTTTGACACAATACCTGATCTGATAGTCAGCTGTTCGTCATTATCTAAGGCCATCACCATTAAGCGTCCTGCGATGATATGGCCAGCACTGCAGGAATAAGATGCAGAAGGAAACGCTATCAGATGTCTGAAATTATTTAAATATGGGGCTAGACTCATCCAAACCATTGAATTCTGCCAAAATGGAGGGAGGATTGGTGGGAGGCCTTGGACCATTCAGAGAAAAATCCCTAAGTTTGGGCGCCATATTTATATGGGCAGCTGTGGATGACATCATTGCAGCAGAATCAACTGAAAATTTTAGTAAACTCTTGGGTATAGACCTCATCTCATCTTTTTTTAGCACTAGGTGGTCCCAACCCAAAGGGGGCATACACTGATCTCCCCTTCTCGCCTTCTATTTCCATCAAATCTGAAGGAATGGAAGGATAGGATTCCTCCTTTTTCAGAGGCATGCGCAGATTTTGGGGCACATATTTATAGGCCCCCACCTGGATGAAACCATGACAGCCAAGTTACCTGGCTCCTTTCTAGATGGGATGAAGAATTTTCCAAAAGAGCTTCAAACAGCTGTCAAAGTTGAAAGGAGGAGATTGATATACTGGGGCATTTCTTTTAGGGGGGTCCAAAGGGAACGGATACACAACTTTTTAATGATGTTGACAAAGGTATTGTCTGGGCCCTGTTGCAAAATTCATTTAAATATATTGTCATGGGTGGCCATCTTGATGTATAGAAAAGAACTTGCAGAAGATTTGTAAGGATGGCATGTCTGGATGACGCCAGTTCATGAAACTTTTAAACCCCTCAACCAATATCCACAAAAGCAGCTGTGCGCAGAACACCACAAAAACTCAGTCAGCTGCACCAGAGGACATCCAATACAGCAAATACATCCACGTGAAGTTGGATGAAAACCATTTTGATTGTTATTACCAAAAAAGTTTCTGATGAGAGGAAAAGCCCCTTTTGAATTTCTTAATATTTTTGGAGGAATTTTGGGGAATCATGACAACAGGATCACAAAGGGTCTGAGTCCACCAGGTATGAGCAGGAGGGATGGGCATTTCCCAGTTGGTGGTAGCAAGAATAACGCCAAGACGCACTACAAATAAACCAAACGAAAAAAAACTGTATTGAGCAACATAGAGACTGTGGCAAACAGCTAGCGCATCCAGTTCACACTTAAAGAAAGCCCCACATGGATAAGATGCATGCACATATAGTAAAAAGGTTGTTGAACTAATGAAAAGAGAGTTTCTGAGATTCTCTTATTCCCTGTGAGGTGGTGCAGAATGTAGCCACACCACAAGGGAACTAGTCACTAGTAAAACTGGGAAAAGGGCACCTTGAAAGGCACTAGAGCAGAGAGGATCCAAGGAAAGGGCTTACAACATATTATATATAACTAGTAACAAAGAAATGACAAAACTTTGATAGACCCCAAAGAGGAGTCCATAATAAAATGCATATTTGTGTTGGGGTGCTTGGGTGCCTTGATCTAGAGGGCACCAGGATAGCCCAAGTGTGCACCAGATTCCATTATTAATTTTAATAAGGTAAATGGCATATGTTGTTGGAGACCTTCTTGAGGAGGTCCATGCACTGGTCCACCCAAGGGACCATTCCCAGAAAATCATAAAACTAATGGGGGTTTACTAAAGCAAGTTGGCCAACAAAGAAGGTTGGTCTCATGCTATCGCTAAAAAGACACTAGGTGGGGGATTGTCATCTCTTGGGAGTGGTACTAAGCCTAAACAAACCAATAAGCGCACATTACCATCAGCCATGGTACTTTATCTTGAGTAAATCCAAACTTGAGTTAATTGATTGTAGCTGATTTTTCAATGATTTGTCAATATTTTAAATTGAACGGGTTTTAAAATTTCATTCATCAAGCAATTATAATGAACTGTCATTATTGATAACAAGATTGGTGCATTTTACCACCCTTGATTAATGCTAGGATGATCATCACGCGCACCCCTAGGACCAACTTAAGCATATCTTGCCTGTATCCAGAGTTAATCCAAGGTATAATTCAGGTCAAGGAGGCCTGCCAACTTTATCTTTTTGGCCTCCTCACGCCCTGCCTTATCCCTGCAATTAACACCCTCACTTGTATTATGTAACCATAACATTATTTTTATTCAATTAAAAAGTACTATAATCCAAAAATGTTCAAATTTTCTCAAAAAAGTTATTGGAGCACCCAAATTGCTCTTCTCAGATATATTATATCAGTTACCCAGATTTCTTATTTTTGCAGCTAAGTTACAATAGTTAAGTCAGCGCTTCTTTATAAGGGGTATCAACTATTGTATCACCTGGATTGAGAATTACGCCACATGAAGTTTACCCAGCTTTTTTACTTTTTTCCGTTGGTTTTTGGGGTTTTATTGGTTTAAAGTGCTGGTAGATGAGGTCTCTTACGGCCATCAGAAAACCTCCATAGGAACGTTGACCTGTCTATAAAAGAGGAGTCCCTAGATCACCCACTTATTTCCCATTTTCTAGGTCCATATTCTTTTTTTATAGTTCTCCCAAGTTTGAAACCTATAACATCCAAACGCTATCTCAAGACCTCAAATCTTTCCCCTTTTCTGCATTATGTATCTCAGTTGACTAATGCTTTCTGTCATTGTGCCAACCTCAACCTTGGTAAATTCCTAATGAGCAGAAATTTATTTTGTTCTCCTGCTTCCATCACCTCCAGATTCATAGCTTTATTTTCTTATCCCTTTAGTTTGTGCAGCTCACCCAGATGCATGGGGACTGAAACTATAGATTAGGGAATATTTAATTGTTATCTTTTGCATTAAAATTATATGAGTTTTAAAACATAAAGACATCTTAATATCATCTATAGTAACCAAATATTTCAGACTCTTTATAATATATACTTTATGTCATGGCCTGATGACATAATTGAGGTTATCAACTGCAAAGATAAAGCTAGTCATCAGGAGGCTAAAAAGGTGAAGTTGTCAGGCCTTACTGACTTCAAGCATACTATAGACCAGATCTGGGTTCAGGCCAGATATGCTAGGTCAGTTTAGGGGATGTGCGCTATGCTCAGCCCTGTGTGAAGGCAAGAGCGTTAAAAAACTAGCTATATTACCAATGGTGACAGTTTGGTTCAGTTGATTGTCAAATGGGGTTTTGAAACCCATTAAATTTTTTGAAATTCAAAATTGGGTCAGCCATGTTTACAATCAATCACTCAAGGTCAGACAATCTCAAGATTTAGCACCCTGGCTGATGGAAGCGTGCACTTATTGATGCACCAGGGCTTAGCACCACTTCCTACAATGGACAATTCCCACTGATTGTTTATGTATGCTTACTTGAGACCAACCATTCTCATTGGTTGACTTCCTCAATAAAACCCCTCATTAGTTTACGTTTTTTTGTTATGTTAACTTGGGCAAACCTGTGCATGGACCTCTTCAAGGAGGTCTCTAGCAACGTTAGCTGTTTTATTTACATAGATTTAACTATTGCATCTAAAGCACCACTGGCCCCCCCTGGTCCCCTCCAGACCGAGCTTTTTCTTGCACTCCAGCCCAGATCACCGCTTGGATATGAACTCCACTCTGGGGTCCAGACAAGCCTTGTTGTTTGTTTGATATCTATTCATCTATACTGTGCTGAACACCCTCGCCTAATGTTATTTTAGCTCCAGCACCCTCTGCGGGGCTATGCTCACCATATTACTGATGACTTGTTCCCTGGTGTTGTGGCTGTGCACCGTGCATCACCTTGCTGGGAAATGGAGAGTTATAAACACTCTCCTCACACTTTATAAGATAAGATAAAAACTTCTAAACATAAAAATTAAAGCCATAGTTTGACAGGCTACTTGCAACTAAGGAAAGTATAAAGCATTAAAATTATAGTCAGCTACATATTAGTTACTATACTTCAATCACAAGAGGTAAGCCATGACTGTAACAGATTAGGCACAGCCTGGTCCACACATTGACCTAGTGGACAAAATCTAGGATTCCGCTGCACATTCAAAGGTTGAGTTTAGTAATTTGGGCACAGCTGAGGAACAGATCAGAAATGGGGTCATGGTGAAATTTCAGAAATTTGGGATTGAGGGCAATCCAGCATAACACACTTATGGCTTCTACATTCTTTGAATAATGATTAAATGAGATATGAAGCTTTTGCGTATGATGATCTGGTTGTCATTCTACAGAGCCTTGGTTCAAGGAGCCTGGTTAAGTGGGCTTTTGTGATGCTTTAAAAAGGGAAAATGGTAAATGATAATTTAGTTTCATTTTTTAGGAAATATCATTAAATTGAATAAAAATAATTGCTAGCTTTTAGAAATTACTTTATTTACTTTATCATATATTTGAAATTTTGATCTGGAAGATGAGCTTAACGAGTGAGCTGGTCTGGGCATTGGAACCATTCTCAGAACTATCATGGAGTCAGATGCTGTTGTTAGCATGCAACGGTGATTGCACCATAGTTCAAAAATACGTTGCAACATCCAGGAATGGCGTGCAGGTCCAAGGGTGGATTTATGCTATGTTGTCAGTCATGTAGTCAGTAACATGGCTTGTACATCCTAACTCCTTAGTAGCATACTTGCAAGAACCCACCTGTTACATTAAATGAAACTCAAATACCTTCCCCTATGCCTTATATGGCCCTCATGAGGAGGTGTTCTCAGGAGGAGAAAAGTGGAACCAAAATTTATTAACCATAGTTATGGTGGGGTTCTCACTGGCATTTTTGCTGTGCAAGGTGGGGGCAATTATGGGGCAGCAACTCTGCAATTTGTGAAAGTCCTGGTAAATTGCAAATCACATGACAGTTGAGCAGCTCTGTCCATGAAGGCGCTGGATAAAATTTACCAGGTAATAGTGTGAGTCCTTTTCTAGGTGCGTTTAGCACAGATGACAGGGGGAAACCCCTTTCTCACTCCAGATAGCCCAGATTGTGGATGTGTTATCTTCAGGCTTGGCGGGATAGGTGCAGGAGCTGATTGAAATGTAAGGCCACCTGCCAAGTTCCATTGAGAAGTATGTAGATTTGATCAATTGTGTAGCCTGCCCATATGAGGCAAAGGATGAAGCATGGTCAGCGCTCCTGATGGTCAGCCAGGGGTTTAGCTCAGTGGAGGAGTATGCTCAGATTAACTATCTGTTGTCAAAAGTGGCTCAGGTGGCAGATTGCCAATCCTCATAAATGTTCCATTAAGAGTTGCAGGCAGATTTACAGGCGGCCATGGCAGCAACAAAGGTACAGGGCATGCTGGCAGAAGAGGTTGCGTTAGCCTTGCAGGTTGAGAATTAAATGGTGCTGGCCTGGGACTAATGTAAGTGCTCTATGTCACCAGAGAAAGGGCAATCTCCAGTGAGTGGTTGACCCAGTCAGGGGGCTGGCATACAGTCCCAAGAAACTTCAGAAATCTACAAGAGGGAGTGCAGCAAGGAAATGAGGAGGAATCACATAAACTGGCAAGCTATGGACATGAAAAGGAGAATGTGACCAAGTATTTGTTGCCCACAAATATGCAATTTAAGAATTTATAAGAAATAAATGGCTTCTTTGCAGTATCTGCATTTATTTATCCAAGTGAAGTTGTATATGGACAGCAGAACGTAAGGGGTGATGACCCTGGTAGACATTAGGTTGAAGAAAAAAATTTGTCAAGCTTTCATTGGCTGAGATATTAAAGATCAGATTCAGAAGAAACTGGAAATGGTGTTTTCCAATGCATTGTGGAGGGCTCTCTCATGGCAAATAAGTACTTTGATAGGGGTATGGCAGAGTCCATTCAGGTTCAGGGAGCAGTTCTGTGCAATAGAGAAATTGGCCCACCTGGTAGCATTGTGTACGTGGTTGTGACATTGGTTTTAACCCAAGATTTATTTGCCTTTCCATACCGCTACCCTGAACCTGAGGTTGAAGCCACCAATTTGATGGAGATTGATGGTGGGTGAGCATAAATTGGACAGATCTAAGAGCATGGATATTATGCAGGCGGAGTAGTTGCCAGAAGAAGACCACAAGTTTGTGGGAATATTTGTGCCAAAAAAGGATTCACCATTCTCTCCCATGGGCCCCTTTGCATTTTCATTTCAATTCAAGGAAGGGTCTAAACTTTCCTGCAAGTGCCTAGTCTACCCACTGAATGAATGAACAAAGGCCGCGTTGGAGGAGCATGTAAGTTTGATCTAGAGTGAGGGGTTGATTGAGACATCAAAGTCTACAGTCATATCACAGATATTACTGATCTCTTTGGCAAACGGAGAATTATGGCCTTGTGTGGACTTCTGGCACTCAATGCAGTTATGGAGCCAGACCTTATCCCATTCCCTTAATGGAGGGTATTATACCAATAGTCACAGGATATATCATCTTTACAAAGCTCAATCTGGTGGATGCCTTCAATCAAGTAACATGAGACCAGAACTTTAAAATTATATGGCGTTTAAATGCCACTTAGGAATGTTCTTGTACTGGGTAATGACATTCAGGCTGCGGAATGCCCCAGAAGTGTTCCAATACATTATCAATTGGGTGCTGAGTGGGATGATTGACTGTTGCTGCATCACATATATGGATGATGTTCTTGTGTTTTCCCTTAGGATGAGCATGCACACAATGTGCGGGAGGCTCTAAAAGCACTGACTAAGCCAAATTTTTGGTTGAGGCCCATGAAGTGCAAATTCAACAAACAGTCAGTAACGTTTCTGGGCAATGTCATGTTTGGAAAGGGGCTCAGGGTGTGCCCTGACAAGCTGTAAGTAGTTTTCATGTGGATGGCCCTGATGGATCAAACAGGAGTGCAGAGTTTTTTGGGGATGAGAAATTTTCTCTGGCGGTTTGTAATTAATCTGTCACAATTGAATCTGCTACTTACATAGTTGATGCAAGATGTTCCATTTGTATGAGGAGAAATGGAGTGAACGTTCAATCAGTTGAAAGAGAAGCTCATTTTAGCACCTGTCCTGGCTCATCCAGACCCCAATAAGCCTCTATGGTTGAAACAAATGCATCAAATTACACCGTGAGATGGTATTGTACAAAAGGGGGAGGGCAAGCTGGAACACTTGGTGTGCCTCTTTAACCATAATATGATCCCAGCAGAAATGAATTACCCAATATATAATAAGGAATTGCTGGCAGTATCAGCTTTGTAGGAATGAAAGCACCATTTGCTGTATGCACAGCACCCTTTTGTGGTCCATACGGATCAATGAGTGCTGGAATATTACTGTGAGTCCAGGAAGATGAACCAGCGCCAAGCCTATTGGCATGTGGATCTAGTCCAGTATGAATTTTTGGGTATAGTATTGACTAGGGGTGGTCAACACCCTGGCAGATTGGCTGAGTCATGATATATTTGGCTTAAAAGAAGACAGAGTTGGAGGCGTTCAACATGGCCACCATGTTCCTGTCAGACTAATTTGCAATGATGGGAAATGAGGAGAGCAATATAGGGGAATAAATCTGGTGGAAACAGAGGAAGTCAGCGTTTGGTTGTCAGTTGTGGGCCAAGACTGTGTAAGGCTGGCAGCATATTCACCATTGGACATATGGAAAAAGGAATGATAAACTGTACCATGATTTGTGAAGTGGGTCCCAAATACATTTTTGCAATAGGAGATATTGCAAGCATCACATGACCACCCATTGCAGGCCATATGGGAGTCAAGAAGAAGGTTGAATTAGTGCAGCAGAATTATTTGTGGCCTGGACTTTGGAAGGATAGTATAAAAATGTGGCGGAATGCTTGGTTTGTGCTAGGTCAAAGCCTTTGAGAAAGCCTCCCACTGGTAAAATAAATCCCACTCCAAATTCCAAGTCAGCTGTGGGGTAATTAGTGTGGACTTATTCACAGGATTTCCAAAATTTCCAAGGGAAGGATATGAGATGTTCATTGTCAATTGGCTGACTAAATATGCTGAAATTTTCTCATGCATGTACAATTTTACAGCTAAGGATGCAATAAAGATTTTTGGTGATAACTATTCACCTGGCATGGCCTCTGGCAGAAATCATTTTAGACTGTAGTCCCCAATTTGTATGAAATTTTAGGCAAATTTTCTCGGAAATTCAAAGATTTGCCCATTTAGGGCTTTATTGTATCATCCCAATCCAACAGAAAAAACGGAGAGGGTAAACCAGATACTGGAACGTTACCTTTAGTGCTACATTTAAGACTGGCAGGATAATTGGGTCACATGGGTCAGGTTATCCCAGTTTGCTTATAACAATTAATGTCAGTTGTTAATGGGAATGACACCATTTTTTGCAAACCATGGGTTGAATCCTGCGTTGGTTGGGGGTTCAAGTGGCGGAGTGTGCCAAGGGGTGGACAAGTTGACCTGCAAGATGATGGACATTGGAGAGAAGTTATGGTAAAACCTGGAATGTGCCATGATGCAACAGAAATGTTATGCGGACTGATGAAGGGCACCAGATCCATTGTTTATTCTGGGAGATTGGGTGTTGGTGGTGGCTAAGAACTAAGCCATACTGTTGAAAAGCCAAAAGCTTAGCCTGATATTTTTGGGTCTGTATAAAATTATTCAGGCTATTAATAAGGTCACATTTGAACTGGAGCTCCCAGAAGGGTTAAAGGCCCATCATTGATCCACACCTCACAACCTTAAGAGTTCCAAAGGAGAATACCAGAGCGGCCTGGACTGTTGAGCCCTCAGAAGGAGAATAGCTAAGAATATGAAATTGAGCAGATACTGGATGCACAATGGGTGAGAGGGTGGCAGCAGTTTTTGGTAAATTCAAGGGGTATCTAGTAGAAAGAGAAACCTAACAGATGCTGGAGAATTGTGTGAGCTGCCCAGAGAAGATCCAGGAATTCTGGACCTCACAGGGGATGATGTGTTAGATCAGGCACAGTCTGATCCGCACATCAATCTAGGGGACAAAATCTTGGATTCTGACAGAAATTTGAAGGTTGAATTTGATCATTTGGGCCTGGCTGAGGAATAAATTGGAAATGGGGTTGTGGGTAAGATTTTGGAAATTTGGGAACTAGGGCTGATCTGGCATATTGTACTACTGGTATCCCAAATACTTCATATGATGATAAGTAGGATATAAAGTTTTGCATACAATTATCTGGCCATCATTTGAGAGCCTGGGTGAAAGGAGCCAGGTCAACTGGGCTTTTGCAATGCTATAAAAAGGGATAATGATAACTGATAATTTAGTTTCACTTTTTAAGAAAATTAACATCAAATTGAATAAAGATGTTTATTAGCTTGTGAGGGTGGTTAGCTCAGCAGGTAAAACTGCTTCCACCCTAAGTGCAGGTTTTGAGTTCAAAACCTGTACTGGCTAGAAAATTTCTCAGTGTGATATATTTGTCCCAAGGTTGACCCACCTCAAATAATTTTTACCCACCTCAAATAATTCTTATTAGCCTGTGAAAATTATTTTATTTACTTTAACATATATTCAAAATCTTGCCCTGGAAGATGAGCTTGGCAAGCAAGCTGGGCTATGCATTGGCTTTATTCTCAGAACTATTATGGACTCAGACGCTGTTATCATGCAGTATTTCTGGCATTATAGTTTGAGGATATGTTACAACATCCAGGAATGGCATACAGGCTTGAGGGTGGATTTCCGCTGAGTTGCCAGTCATGTGGTCAGTGATATGGCTTGTAAATCCCAACTCTTTTTAGAATACTGGCACAAACCCACCCATTACATTGACCAAGTGATCATGTCAACTCTTTTATAAAAGCCTTTGTGCCTTTTAGGCTGTATTTTTATTTAAAAAATTTTGGCATAATATAAAAAATCAACTATGACTTTCACCAGTTCTATATCTAATAATTTTGGTCATATACTGAATTAGCTGAATCATTATTATTGATGTTCTAAATATTGAGGTCATCACAAACTTAATGATCAAGTTACAACTTTAAGGCTAATAGGGTTATAGTTATACTAGTTAGAATGTTCAAAAGTGATAAGTATGCAGAAAGTTGTCATATGTTATGAATAACACTTCCCAAATATCTTCTCCAACCCCTATCTCTCATCTTGTGCCTTAAATTGATAAGCTTGGTATTTCTATGCTTTTAGTCTTTAAATGTGAATACAAGCTTAATTGTGAATCACCCACTAATTATTTTAATATCACTAGTTACAACTTAGCCTTTCATAGGGATACACTTAAAGAGAGTCCCTTAAAGACTACATATCCATCAAGTATATATATAGCTTTAGGTCAGTCACTTGCTGAACTCTCTAGCTTAATTTCTGCCTTACTAAATTGAAATTTTGTGGTATGTTATTGATTTGAGATTGAATATAAAGGCCCACGCAGAGTTTGAGTAACACCAAAGAACAACACACAGAGTGTAAAATTTAATATGAAGTACTTCACTTGGGCTAAAATTGCCAAGATAATAAAGAGTGACTAATGGAAAGATGTAGTAAATTAAGGATAAAATTCTTGTTAAAATGTCCTTATTGCTAATTCTGTGAATTTAGATATGGATACAAACAGCTTAAAAGATTTATATCATTCTCAGCGCAAGCATTTCTTAGTATATGCTGCTAGCAAGTTTTAACTATTATCCTGGCACATAGATAGCCACTTTATTAAGATGACAAGAGCTAAACCTTTGATATGGTAAAAGGATTATATAATCAAGCATCTATATTTGACTGAGATTTTCACTTAACTGGTTATGGTTACGTTTTAGATCTTTTCTAGGTATAGTAGCAGGTAAAGTCCCACTAATTGCTATATACTAAGATAAAAATTGATAGTATTAGTTTATACCATATTAATTAATGTTTATTTAGGCTAAAAAAGCGTTTAGGAACATTATGTAGCATTAGAAATTTAGTCACTATAAGCTCAAAGCATTAACGCATATTAAATATTATTATAATATTAATTATATAGTCATTTCTATAGCAATAGTTTCAAAATGTATACTTAGCAGCTTTGAACTAAACTTAAGCATATACATAAAGATAAATTCAATTTAACTAACTATAGTATAGATTGGATTGCAAAACTATAAAATATGGTACAATAAGGTTGTGCTAGCAGCAAATTTTTTACCTAACACCATATAGTAGAACATATAGATAACTTAGAAAGTGATTGCATGATAATTTCTAAAAGCACTTCAGTTAATAATAAGTGAGATGTAAAGATTAAAGCTTGGTAACATAGCAAATAATAAGGCTAGAAGTTATGTATACAGTTTAGGTTACCATCTTGTGTAAATGCTATTAAAATTTATTTTTATAGCTGTTTATTAAAATAAAGCATATATTGGAGAAAATCTAAATTATAATTGCTATTCTATAGATAGTTCAAGCAAAAATTTGCTCAGGCTATAAAAGAATAAGTACATAATTCTTAGCTAGCATTTGTACAGCCATACATTACTAAGTTTTATAAAGTAAAAAGCAAAGCCAATGATCCACATTTTTCTACTAAATTGACTGCAAATAGAAGTACATTACCATAAACAACAATAATATGTCTATTATAATAGAGAAGGCAAGAATTAAGAGGATCCACCTTATAAAAAATAAAGTGTAAATCTATACAGGAAAATTAAAGTTGCAGAAAATCATTAAGCAATGGTTTATAGTGGCTATCTACAGTTGGGTGAATTTACTGTGGCAAGCCACAGTAATCAGAGTTAGCCTCGGTTTGCTTCGAAAGTTTAAGGAGCATATGGCCATAAGCCCAATTTGGGTGTAATTGCTTATCCTCATAGTAGTAGTTGATCTCAAGGGCTTTATAGTAGAACTGGGACTTGTCAAAGCGGGCCTTGGAGTTACTGCTGTATGGACAGGCTACCGCACAGATGCAGTTAAGGAGGAAGAGTAAGGAGGTGGTTATGGGCTCCATCAGCTGTCTGTTAAAACTATTCAGGTCAAGGGTGGGGTAGTGCGGATAAATATGGGAGAAAAAGATGATGGTGATATAGATCTGCTGGCTAGTCAATAGCCCAAAAACCTGGTGAGTCATGCACGAGTTGGCATCCAGATATGAAAGTGGGTGGTTGACAAGGCTGGTTAATGAGACAGGGCTGTAGTGGTTACTCTGGCCAAGTGGGATGCAGATGTAGTAGTGGGCCACTTTCCTGCCCTTGCTGTCCGTGGCAATGTTAAGACACCCATGGCCGTCAGCTTTCACTGTAACAACATTTATTGGTGGGATAAGCCCAAGAGCTTCAGCACCCTCCTCAGCTGAGTTTACAACGGCCTCAGAAGGGTTTTTTGGTTGCAGAGAAGCTTGTGCCATTGAAGGAAGGTTGGGCATGCCGGGGAATGCAGAATCTGGGAGGCTTAGGGGTTCCTGGACCTTCTCTGCGCTTATGTTGCGTGGTTTGGGTCCGCGTTTCAAGATGGGATTATCAAATTTACACATTGCCCGCTTCTTATCGCAAGCGACGCAGGAAGTGGAGGTAACCTTGCACCTTATTTTTCTTGAACGACACTCATCACATGCCCTATTTCCTTGGGAGTTCATAACCAATACTAAAATTGACATTTAGTAGCTGCATTTAAAAACATGCCATAGACTGGTTTAAAGCTCATCTTCTATAATATAACTAAAGTTAGATATAACCGTCCCAGTTGTTTTTAAATGTTTAATCATGTTATTAATCCCTCAATTAAACCACATGATTGTGTAAAAATGGAAACGCAAGATACTAATCAGTAGTTCAAATCCAATCTAAATCCAGGCCTAAAACTAAAGCAGGTAGTTATAACCATGCCACAAAATTATAGAAGCCAGATTATCAGTCAATTAATCAACTTGAATCCAGAAATAATTTAACTTACCCAAAAGAACTCAAATCGTTTATTCTAAGAGAAGCTGTTCCGTGTCTCTATGTTAAATCCCTCACAATTTTTTAAAAATTCAAAGATTGTAAATCTAAAATATTAAGTATCATACTATGCAGCATAAGCAAAATATACAAAACAGATCAAAAAAGTAGGTTATCATCCCACACAAAAGCTTCGTGAATTAGAGCTTAATAATCTAAAACTTTTAGTGTATCTAATTATCGGCCCTCAACAAACCATGCATTACAAGGTCGATGCCAAGTAAAATTGCACTTTGGCGATATAAAGCCTAAACTAGCTTAAATAAATTAGACGCCGCACATAAAATAGCCACATCTACTCAAAAACCCAGCTACTTAAGAATAAATTCTATGTCCAACTGAAGTATTTATTATAAGTCTCAGGTAATTCAAAATAAAGTATTTGGAATGTTTAAAGTCTAAAATATAGCATGGATCAATAAAATAAAAATACAGCAACTAATTTTATCACCGTAGTCAAAGTTTTCTATAAATCAGCAAACAAATATAAACAGGAAAGGAGACTCAAATATACTGAACTCTAGCACCCGTGACTACAATCTATAAAAAGAACGCAGAGACGAGTTCAAGTGGTAATTGCATTATTAACAGAAAATAAGTACCCATAGCTTAATCAGGGGCGTATGAAAATAGACGAAATTTTGTTTTCATAAGATGAATACGTTTCGTCAAGAATGTGGCTATTGTAAGATTAATCAGAGCTTAGATTATTTTTTGCCGATAACTCTTGTATTAACCGATAGTGCTTATATTTTTATTCTTCGCAACGTTCGAGTTGCAAAGTCATAAACGATTTAGAACATAAAGTAACTTTGCCTCCTTTTCAATTCGCCTTTATGCTTAACAAACGGCTACCAGGCTAGCATAATCCAAAGCTTTGTTGCAGTAAAAAAACTACTGATGAAGAAGAGCTCTGAACTCTTACAAACCCATCAATTCAAGAAAATGATAGAAATATTTGAGTAAAGAATTAAAATTGTAGTAAAGCCACCACAATTGAAATAAGGAGTTTAGAAATTCAGGCTTTTATGATACTTGCTGACCAAATTGTCACAAGGGCATAAAACAACAGAAAAATCTTCAGTTTAGTACAAAATGGTGATGAACCGTGTTTCCCATATAATTAATTTAAATTGAGTAGCTTATATAAAAATATTTATATTTCCTAAGACCAGCCCACATTTAAGCAATGCAGTTTGACCAATTTACACCAACTACAGTTGAAATGGCAGTAAGAAACTGCCTTAGCTTCAATTTACATCGAAACAGATGCGCATAATGAAGGCACATTCATTTAGAATTTGAAAACTAACGCCTGAAAACGAAGCCGCCCACAATATAGATTTAAATTTATGTAAATATGGAAGTTATTACTATCTACTTAACTGTGCAAAGATAAACTCATAATGTAGATCTGCTACGAAAACAGCTTAACTGTACAATAAAGAGATTAAGAAGGTGAAAAATCAGAACCCTTCGTATCCCATGGGTCAAACTAAACCCATTAAGAAGTAATAATCAGTCAAAGGTGGATAGTTTATAAATTTAACTGTTACTTTAAACGTGATAGCTTAAACAGAAGCGGATGGATGCAGCTACAAAAAAAACAAGCTGCATTTCATAAAGCTTATAAAGGTGCCATAATTTAAAATTGAAGCGATATACATACCAATTTGTCCTAGCTGATACTAGTCAGTTTTGCTTCATGAAGTTAAGCTTTTGTAGCTAATATACCCTCGCTTAACGATTGGATCAATTCCACTAAACAGCTATCATGTGGTACTAATAAGACTTGGCAACTAAGTTTGCCCATACACCTCAAATAAATATAAAAATATAATCTTCGAATAAATATAAAAATATAACCCTCGAATAAATATAAAGCTTGCTCAGTACTAGTTTCAATCAAGTCAGTTTTTTGTGCCATTAAACCTATATGTTAGGACCGAGCTTGATGCTATGATATTAACCTTTCAATGATTTTTCCACATATATGCATCCAAAAAATGAGGGCTATGTAAATCTAAGAATGCATATATGCATCCGAGAAATAAGTGTTATACATTTCCCAGTAAAGCTGGATAAAAAAAGGAAATATGTATATTGCAGTTCAAGTTTAGAAAAATAAAAAGATGTTTGGACAGCCTATAGAAAATGTTTGGTTGCTTTGTGGGGTTGCTTTGAAAAGTATCATAATGAATTAAAATTTTATTTTCTAAGTTCACTTTTGTTTACATGTTTTTATTTTAAAATATACTGAATATTTAGGTTATAGACAAGAAACAAGATAATTATAAAAAATAGTAAAAAAGGAGTCCCTTTCAAAAAAATAACTAAAAGTATAAAGTAATTGGGAAAGTATTAATAACAGGGGAACAGAAAAAATTGTCTGTTATATAAAATTTTTCAACTGTTTCTATGTATTTTGACATTAGTGATTCTAAATATGATATCAGTTTTCCTGTGCATGCTCTAGTTTTCATACAATACAGCTAAAACAGAATCATCTTCCCCCACTTCTTATCAAGCTTGGCTTAATAAAGTAAGTCATAAAGGCTCTGAATACTGAAAATGAATATTTTTAACATATTGGTTCTACTTTTCCTGGTCTGTCATTCAACAAAATAAAAGTAGGTATATTTAATGGTCTGTAAGTCCCAGGGAACATCCCCTGGGTGTCAATCAGGTCATTTTTTCATTTCTGAGTAAGAAGGCACCAAAGAGGATAGCAGTACCCCTTGTTACTCAGGGCAACCTTGCTTACATAGTAGATGAGCGCTGGGTAACAGCTCTTCCACTTCAGATTCCACCCCCAGTACCCACACTCACCTCAGCAGAACTGTTATAGGGAATCAGCAAAATCTGCACCAAGATCGCTGAATTAAAATCAATTGGAATTAATCTGAGTGGTAATCTGCCTGATGTTCAGATCTCAAATGGCTAGAAAGGTATGAAGACTGATTTATCAGCTGGAATGCCCAACAGTTTCAATTTGATTAACATGCTGATTGACCAAATCACCTCCCTACTAAAGTCATCAGGGATTATCCTCAATGGGCAGGCTACAGCATTGGATATCATCAATGAGGGTTTGAAGCCCCTGTTGATAATTCAGGTGTTATAGCCAATATGATGCCACTGCCTGAATGAATGGCCCAGCAACTGAGCATGGGCAGGTTGGGCATCCTGAACCCATTTCTAACCAAATGGACCTGCCCCTATGTGGGGTAGCCTTGAGAGATTCTGTAAGTCCCAGTGAATGACCCCTGGCTGTTGATCAGGCTAACATCCTATTCCCAAGTAAAAAGATACTGAAGAGGGTGGCAGTACCCCTCATTACTCAGGGCAATCTTGCTCACATAGTAGATGGGCGATGGGTAACAGCTCTTCCGCTTTGGATCCTACCCCCAGTACCCACACTCACCTTGGCAGAACTGTTATGGTGAATTAGCAAAATTTTCACCAAAATTATTAAATTGAAATTGGCTGGATCTAATTTTGAGTGGCAATCTGGATGATGCCCAAATCTCAAATGGCAGAAAGGTATGAAGACTGAGGCATCAGTTGGAATGCCTGACAGTTTCAATTCTATCATTATGCTAATCAAACAAAGCACCCTCCTACCAAAGTCATCAAGGATCATCCTTGATGATCAGGCTATAGCATCAGGTGCTACCAATGAGGGTTCAAAGCCCCGGGTAGGTAATTCAGGTGTTGCAGCCAATATGATGCCATTGACTGAATGAATGGTCCAGCGACTGAGAGCAGGCAGGTTGGGTGTCCCAAACCTGTTCCCAATTAAATGGACCTGCCCCTATGAGGAATGGCCTTGGGGATTCCCATCACTTGTTGGGCCAAATGCCATCATGTTAACCATCAAAAGTGTAGCTAAGCCCCAGTTCAGACATTCAAGGTTGAACTGACAGTGACTCAGCCCACCGCTGGATTTTGCAATGTTGGTTCTCAAGGAATAAACCCACCCATTCCCAAACAATTTGCCAGTTAGATCAAAATTGTGGGACCTGATCCTGGCTTGTCACTACCCCAATTGACCACTATTTAAACAGTTGCATAGCACTGTGAAAATTGTTGGTCAATTTTCTAACTTTTCCTTTTAATAAAATTTTGCCAAAAACAAATAAACAATTTTTTATTATCTCTTCTGGCTGCATCCCTGATGGCGTTTCCCTGGTGGTCCATCAATCCATATACCAGATGGGCTCTACCAGTACTCTTAGTCACTATGGCCCCCTCTGTCATCAATTGGGTTCAGTTAGTCCAATATTTTTGGCTCTACAACCCCATTATCACTAACTTCCAGCAGCAATACATGGGGATCTTGTGGCCGTATGTCCACCAATTGCAAGAGAGAATCTGTCTCCTTGCCATCCCCAGTTGAAATGGCCCCATATGCTGAGGACCTCATTGAGACTATATCAGTGATCTCACCCCCTGCAGCAAGACCTCCTGGGTCAGGAGCGGGTTCAGTGTGGTTCATCATCATGATTATACTTACCATTCTGCTGCACCAACAATTCATCATTTCCCAATGCCTGGCTCCATATCAAGTCATTCAGTTGGCAATGCCTCTGGCATTCTGGCTTGCTTTTTGGATGCTTATGTATCCCAACTGGTGGGCCAGTCTAAACTTCTGCCATTTCCATGACAGATTCCCACCGCTTGTTGGGTCAAATGCTATCATGCCAACTGTCTGAAATGTAGCCAAGCCTCAGTTCAGACATTTGAGGTCAAACTGAAAGTGACTCAGCCCACCGCCAAATTTTTTGATGTCAGTTCCCAGGGAACTATCCTGCCCATTTCCAAATAACTTGTTGATTAGGTCAAAATTGAGGGTCCTGATCCTAGCTTGTCACTACCCCAATTAACCACTATTTAATCAGTTGCATTGCACTGAAAAAATTATTGGTCAATATTCTTCCTTTCCTTTCAATAAAAATTTTTCCCAAAAAGCCAATCAATTTTTCTATTGTATTGCTCCTTCTGGCCGCATCCCTGATGGCGTTTCCCTGGTGGCCTGTCAGTCCATATACTGGATGGGCTCTACCAGTACTTATGGTCACTATGGCCCCTCTGTCATTGATTGGATTCAGCAAGTCAGATATTTTTGGTATTATAACTCTGTGATCATGAACTTCCGGCAACAGTACACAGGGATCTTGTGGCCTTACATCCACCAACTGCAAGATAGAATCTATCTCCTTGCCTCCCAGGTTGAAATGACCCCATATGCTAATGAAATTATTGGAACTATTTCTGTGATCCCACCCCTGCAGCAAGGTCCCCTGGGTCAGGGGTAGGCTCATTGTGGTTTGTCGTCAGGATTATACTCACTGTTGTTCTACATCAACAATTTATCATCTCACAATGCCCAGCTCCATATAACATTGTTTGGTCAGCAATGCCTCTGGCAACCTGGCTTACTTTTTGGGTGCTTATGCATCCCAACTGTCAGGCCAGTCTAAACTTATTCTGCCGTTTCCATGACATAATCAACCAACCATTATTTCCAGCCACTTTTGCCTTATTCTTCGAACTGGGTGCTGCAGTGTTTACCCTTTACCAAATGAATGTGCAATCAGTAGTTTGCTTTTTGTTATTTGTTTGGTCAAATTCCAATTTTGGGAGAAGTATCCGCTCTGCCTTGGAAAATCTTCTTCAATCCACCCAAGCTGTGCAGATTGCAGCTCCTCCTCCTTCCACTAGCCTGAAAGGAAGCTCAAGTGTCCCTTTCCAGGATATCGCCAATCAAGTCCTTGACACACTTGTCAAGGTGCAAATGCATACAGCAATAGCACTTAATAACGCTTCTGCATTATCTCATGCCTAAAAGGACTTGCGTTGTTAGACGCTGTGTATGGGGATGCCCGCCATTGGGTTAGAGGCCTTATGCGCTCTTCCTCACAAGCAGGAGACCCCACCCCACTGATGGCTGTCATGTCAGCTGCCCTGAAACCCCCTGTGTCACAATTGGACCACCTCTTCAGACTGATCTATGCCATGGATGAAGCCCCTAGCCTGGTTTCTTTGATTTCTACCTTCTGTGAACTGGCCCCCACATCAGGTCTCTCTATCATTATGCTTCAGGCAGTCTCTAAATCAGGCTTGGATTTGGGTTCCACTCATCACAAGGTTTGGTCCATTGTCCAAGGATCAGTAGATAAAATATGTGCCACCGTGACCACCATTAATGCCTTCCCCTGCCATGTTACCCATTATCAAAAGGGGAATTTTACGATTGGGTTACCCAAAGTAGATGCAGACAATGCACCTACCTCCAAACTAGCGGTAGATCTGGATACTGATCCTGCCATAACCCCCATGCCTGAGTTGGCTGATACAGAGTCACCTATAAATGAATTTGTTAAGGCCCAGATGGAGGAAGCCATTTCCCCCGCCCTTGTACTCCCAATTTTTCTCTGTCAAAAGCCCTCAACCTTACACCTGATTTGCCAGTTATTTCTTCAGTCACAGAAGAGTCAGTCAAATCTTCCAATAAAAAAACTTTGCTTATTTCCTATTGCCTATGAAGATCAGTGTCAGCTTGCATCATGTCTCCTGCGAGGCCCTGGTGGATACTGGAGCTGCAGGGAACTTCATAAGTGTTGAGTTGGCTCAAAAATTAGAATTGGAAATGGATGCGGGTCCCTCAGTGATGGTGGCCTCATCTGCTTCCCAGACCTCATATGTTGTTCACTGACTGGTACCTTTTTTAATCCACCAGTTCAGCTTTTGTGATCATTTTTTGGCCATGCTGAACTTGGTGTTTCCAGTGATCTTAGGTGTGGGGTGGTGGCACCAACAACATGTTAAGATTCACTTAGAGTCTAATACATTATCATTTACCAATGATCATCTGGAGGGAGAATTCCCTATAATTGACACCCTTAAGAAAGCACAAGGAACCAGTTCTATCACTTCCCTAGTCACTTCTGCGGGCATTCTGGCCAATTTTTCTGAGAGCTTAATGTGCTATCAAAGAATCTTTGACTTAGAAAAGGTGGATCGCCTGCCCCCACACACTAGGTTTGATTGTGGGTTTCAAATGACCATGGAGTTGGTGAACATCAACTGTCCGTTGTATCCCCATACAGCGGAGAAAGAAGTTGCACTCAATACCTGGTTGGACAATATGCTGAAAAAGGGTGGCTGTTCAAGGAGACCTCGCCCATCGCCTCCCCCATCATCTTCACTAAAAAAGTGGATGTTTCTCATCATCCCTGCATGGATTATGGCCACTTAAATAAAATAACATTTTCTGATCCTTACCCCCTGCCTCTGGAGCAGACGATCAGCCAGGCAATTGCCAAAGCCCATGTGTTCTCTAAGCTGGATCTGGTGAACGCCTTTAACCAAATTTGGGTAATGAAAGGGCAGGAATGGTTAACAGCAATCTGGATGAAGCGCGGCATTTTCCAATTCTTTGTAATGCCCTTTAAGCTGAAGAATGCTCTCGCTATGTTTCAATATATGATTTAAATGTACTGGGTGACCTCTGGTTTACCTGTGCAGTTGCATACATCAATGATATCCTGGTCCACTCCCCAACTCCTGAACAACACGCTACTGACTTGGAAGCAGTGGTGGCCACCTTGCATAAGGCAGGCTTGTTCATCAAGCCTTCCAAGTGTGAGTTTTATAAGGAGGAGGTTACTTTCCTCGGGAACCTTATTCCAAAAGATGGCTATGCAATCTCTCCCAACAAGTTAGACGCAATCTGAGAATGGCCAACCCTGACTACACAGAAAAACTTTGGAGTTTCTTAGGAACCATCATTTTTCTAAAAGTTTTCCCCAGCACTTTTCCAGCTGGCTGCACCGCTCCACCCCCTTACAGGGAAAAACATACCATTTTGTTGTACACCCAAATGCCATCAGGCGTTTGAATCAATCAAAGAGGTGTTTGTGTCTCCACCCATTTTGAAGCACACTGATCCTACTAAGCTGTATATTGTTGCATATGACACCTTATTGGTAGCAGTGGGAGCAGTGTTGCTTCAGAAGCATGATGGTTTAGAGCACCCAGTTGCTTACTTTTCCCAGAAGTTCAAAGCCATGGAGCAGTCCTGGGCCATATATGACAATGAATTGGCAGCTGTTGCATGGGTATTAACTCATTGGCGGTATCTGTTGCAGGGTGCCCAACATAAATTAATGGTCCTCACGGATCACCAGACCATTTTTTATTTTTGCAAACCCCAAAAATTGGTGCATCAGCAAGCTTTAACCTATTGGGACCTGTGCAGTTCTAACTTTAAATATGAATTTGTAAAAGGTGCACTCAATGTACTTCCCAATTTCCTAAGCCACAGCCCCGCCCACTGTTCCTCAGACCCAGAGGAAGTGGACCTCATTACCATGATTACTGCTGCTCAAATTCTGTCGATCATTCCCCTTGTCATTTTATCTGTCACTTTGGCTCCTGATGCCCCATTAGTGGCTCAGGTTTTAGCCAGTCAAATGGCCTGCCCTGAGGGCGTGGAGTTGGTCAAGCAGTTGGCTCACCCAAGTCACAAACACTCCCTATACTCCTTAGAGGAGGGACTTATTTACTTTTGGTCTTGCATCTGGGTTCCCCCTCCTTCCGATTGGAGGTATTCCATGCACATCACAATCCCCCCATGGTTAAACATCCTGGTAACAAAAAATGCATCGATTTGATCAAGAGGACCTTCAATTGTGTGGGTCTGACAAAAGAGGTTCCAGCTTGGATCGCTGATTGTGTTACTTGCACCAGGGCTAAGTTGGATTGCTCCAGCAAAAATGACCTCCTGCACCCACTACAACAGGTGGAGGCCCCATGGACATCGGTGTCCATGGACTTTATCATCAAACTCCCCTGTTCTAACGGGTTCACAGTGGTCATAGTAGTGGTGGATTGCTTCATAAATTTTCCTTTTTATACCTTGTACTTCTGTGATTTCATTGGAAGAAGCTGCTCACCTTTTTGTATGCCATGTGTTTTTGATGTTTGGTCTCCCCCAGGAGATCATCAGTGACTGTGGCTCACAGTTCACCATGAGGTTTTGGAGTGAACTCCTATCAATCCTGAAAATATCTTCCTGTCACTCCATGACGTATCATCCTCAGTCTGATGGACAGACTGAGTGGGTCAATCAAGTCCTTGAACATTACCTGCATTGCTATGCTGCAGCCACGCAGAATACTTGGGCTGATGACTTCCTCTTGCTCAATTCACTTACAATAATGGGACCCATGCATCCACAGGGTTTTCCCCTTATGAAGCAACATTGAGTTATAACCCTTCATTTTCAGTCAGGCCATGCTTGTGGCCTGAGGTTCAGGCTGCTGCAGACCACACTGCCCATACCAGATTGACTCAAGCCTTAGTGCAGGAACACCTCACCAAAGCTATAGATGACTACAAGCGGTTCACAAATTGTAAGCATCTTCTGGGTCATGATTTCACGGTGGGCTCCTATATCATGCTCAATACCCATCACTTAAGAATTCAGGCCCCTTCCATAGATTCGCTGGTAATTGCTCAGGTCCTTATTTGGTGGAGGAAGTATTGGGCAACGGGGCGTTCCAACTGAAGCTCTCTGCACATTGGAAACAGCATCCTGTTTTCCACATTTCCCAGCTGTCACCCTTCAAGGGTGCAATTCCCACAGAACTGGAACCAATCATTATCAAAAATGGGGAAGAGACCAAGGTAGAGGCTATCCTGGCATCCCAGAAATCCTGACATTCTGTACAATATCTCATGGCCTGGAAAGGGTATCTGGCCTGCTAAAACAGTTGGGCTAAGGTGCGCAATTGCGCAAATTGCATGGACCTGGTCAAAGCATTCCACATATCCCACCCCAAAGCTCCCCACCCCCCAAAAGTCACAATAATTATGGCAATCAAGTTACCCAAGGCGCACAAGAATGTGGCTCTTGTGCAGTTTCCCAGTGGTGGGGCCCTTCCTTTGGAAAAAGGAAAGGGTTAATGTAAGTCCTGGGGAACGTCCCCTGGGTGTTGATAAGGCCATTTTTCTGTTCCTGAGTAAGAAGGCACTGAAGAGGATGGCGGTACCCCTCATTACACTCAGGGCAATCTTGCTCACATAGTAGATGAGCGCTGGGTAACAGCTCTTCCGCTTCAGATTCCACCCCCAGTACCCATACTCACCTTGGCAGAACTGCTACAGGGAATCAGTGAAATCTGCACTGAGATTGTCAAATTGAAATCAATCGGATTTAATTTGAGTGGTAATCTGCCCAACGTTTGGATTTCAAATGGCTGGAAGGGTATAAAGACTGATTTATTGGCCAGAATGCCTGACAGTTTCAATTTGATTAACATGCCAATCAACCGAATCACCTCCCTACTAAAGTCATCAGGGATTATCCTCGACGGGCAGGCTACAGCATCAGACATCATCAATGAGGGTTCAAAGCCCCCAGTAGGTAATTTGGGATTTGTAGCTGGTGTGATGCCACTGACTGAATGAACAGCCCAGTGACTGAGCGTGGGCAGGTTAGGCATCCTGAACCCATTCTCAACCAATTGGACCTGCCCCTATGTGGGGTGGCCTTGGGGGATTCCCATCACTCGTCAGGCTAAATGCCATCACGCCAACTGTCAGAAATGTAGCTGAGCCTCAGTTTGGACGTTCGAGGTCAAACTGACACTGACTTGGCCTACCGCCAATTTTTTTGATGCCAGTTCCCAGGGAACTATCCTGCCCATTTCCAAATAATTTGCCAGTTAGGTCAAAAATGAGGGTCCTGATCCTGGCTTGTCACTACCCCAATCAACCACTATTAATCAGTTGCATTGCACTGAAAAAATTGTTGATCAATCTTCTTCCTTTCCTTTCAATAAAAAATTTTGCCCAAAATAGCCAATCAATTTTTTTATTGTATTGCTCCTTCTGGCTGCATCCCTGATGGCGTTTCCTTGATGGCCTGTCAGTCCATATACCAGATAGGCTCTACCAGTACTTATGGTCACTATGGCCCCCTCCATCATTGATTAGATTCAGCAAGCCAGATATCTTTGGCACTATAACCCTGTGATCATGAACTTCCGGCAACAGTACACAGGGATCTTGTGGCCTTACATCCACCAACTGCAAGATAGAATCTATCTCCTTGCCTCCCAGGTTGAAATGACCCCATATGCTAATGAAATTATTGGAACTATTTCTGTGATCCCACCCCCTGCAGCAAGGTCCCCTGGGTCAGGGGTAGGCTCATTGTGGTTTGTCATCAGGATTATACTCACTGTTGTTCTACATCAACAATTTATCATTTCACAATGCCCAGCTCCATATAACGTTGTTTGATCAGCAATGCCTCTGGCATTCTGGTTTACTTTTTGGGTGCTTACACATTTTAACTGGCAGGCCAGTCTAAACTTCTTCTGCCATTTCCATGACATGGTCCTCACATTTAATTCCTTATATATGATAAGAAATTTGTCAAGAAGATAGATCAAAAGGTGAGTAGCATAGATAGCTTTTGTAGCAGTTATTAACAACTTCCTTGAAACAAGAAGGCAGAAAATATATACTTCTGGTATAAAGGATACTAAAAGCCAATTTAAAATCTTGGATACAATATGAGTATTAATATGCACTTTCTGAATAGCTATCCTGATTGATTTCCCAAAAACCTTGATAATATTAGTGATGAGCGGGGGGAATGCTTCCATTAAGACCTGAAGACAATGGAAGAGCAGTATCAAGGGCAATAGCATATTCATATGATGGCTAACTACTGCTGGAGCATCAAATGAGACTGCCATGAGTAATTTCACAAATGCAAGAGCTACAAGTGTAAATACTTTCCTGAATGAGTTGCATACCCTCTATGTCATATTGCTGCATTAATTAATGAACATCTATTATATATTATGAGGTGGGTCAACCTTGGGACAAATATACCACACCGAGAATGTTTTCTAGCCAGTACAGGTTTCAAACTCAAAACCTGCACTAGGGGAGGAAGCAGTTTTACCCGCTCAGCTAACCCACCTTAACATCTTCTATTATATATATATATATTAATGCTATAGTTAAGAAAGTTTTATGTTTTTATTTAATAGTGTTTTATGTCATATTTACATTCAAAGTAAGTGATTTTATTCCTATGAATTAAAAACTGAATGCATAATTGTATGTCATTGTGCATGTTTTTATGTTTAAATGACTTATATTATTACCATGAAGGTGATTAAGATAATATATCACATTTGTAAGTTGAGATAAATGCTGAAAGATGAAAAAAGCTCTTAAAAACATAAAAAATTGTTAAAAATGAATTGCAAAAAACTGTAGCTTGCAGAGAAAAACTAACTTCAGCTATAAAATCAGTGCACCCCAAATTAGTTAAAAACAAGTATTTTTATCAATGCAACAAACTTTTGTTCCCCTGTATAATCAATAAAACCTATTTTAAGCTGGCACCATATTTTGAACTGACTTATAATAGCCTATCTATAATATATATACTCAGCACTGTATATTCTAGGTTGCTCATAGTTTACACTTGAAATAATACTATATCAGCTCTAATTGTATATGTAAGTAAAACACTATTAGTCAGGTTGGAATACAGCGCTAACTTCAAAAAGGGTTTTATTGTTTATTTATACTTTCTCAATTATTTTATACTTTTTGGTACCTTTTTTGAAAGAAAAACTCTTAAAAAATAGAAGGAGGTTTTTTCCTAAAAAAATCTTGAAAGCAGGTCTTTTTTGCAAAAAATAGTATATCTATAAATTTGCTTCTTTTTTCACATTTTTTTAAAATCATCATTATTATATACTTTTTTGCAACCTCACTATTTATCATAAAAATAAAAATTATTGATAAATATATATATATTTATTATATTATCTCATAAACAAATATATTAAAAAAATTATGAAGGAAGTTTTTTCCACCAAAAAATTCAGTGCAATTTTCAGTTGCTTTTTCCCACTTTTTTACAGATCATTATCTCTATATACTTTTTTATACTTCATATTTCTATATAAATATGAAAATTATTATATCATATATATTATCTCATAAACAAATCTACCAAAATTACCCAAATGAGCCACAGATATCTATAAATATTGGGAACCATCTTAGACTGTTTTCATTTCCTTAATTATAAAAAAATAAAACGTCATATATAGAATGTATCAAAGATATATAAATTATAGTGGTAATCTTAATATTATTTTGATTGAACAGTTTGTAATTATTTGGTCAATTTGATAGGCTCAACATTTTGAATAAGTGAATTAAATTTTATTAATTCATTAGCCTCATTGGTATTGGTAAGTAGTTGATCAATTGATTAATTCAATAGGTTCACTGGTTTCTGTATACATTTTTTGATTGGTTGAAGTAATGGGGTAAATTAGTTTTGGTTGAGTTGTTGTTATTTCATAGTCAATTTAACAGATTAAATGGTTTTACTATGCAGTTTTTATTTGCTTAGTTAAGTCAGTAGATTTAATAATTGTAACCCTATCATGTTCATCTACCAAAGTACTAGACTTGCAATCAGCCACCATCAGCTCTATAACTTCAATATAAAAGATTGAAGTTAATTTGAAGCTATCAATTTGCCAATGTCAGAATTAAGTCTATCTAGAAATAAATTAGACTCAAAATTAACCACCATCACTTTTTGTAAATTTTTATATAAGAAAATGACAGCATATGTAGCAAATGACATCATATTGTAAACTATTAAATCAATCAAAGACCCACTTATTGCTCTGCTGAATCAGTATACCAATCCATCATAAACATATATAGATTTTTACTTCTTATATATAAACTTTTTTGTTTATTATACCAATCCTTATAAAACTAGAATGGTACCTAATTTGATGCATCCTCTTTCATTCAATAACTTCATCTAAATTGGTCCATTAGTTTTGATGTTATTTGAGAACAAATATTAAAAATTTACATACAGGTCAAATTGAGAACCTTACACTTTTTAAACTCAGTTAAAAAGTATAAACTTTGGTTAAGAAATTTTTGCTAAATTTAAGGACTAAAAACAGAGTTCTTTTGAAAATCAGTGAAGTAGTTAAACTGCTATAAATGATAAAAAATTACAAGCAATACAAATAATAATTAGAAATTTATGAGATAGTTGTATATAAATAAACTAGTATAAAATCTTATTATAATACAAGTTTTTAGCAAATTTGTAATAAATTATATGTAGATTTTAGTATGTTTGGCCAGACTTCCTAGATTTTTCACCCTTTCAAAAGATTGATGTAATATTTGCAACCTGATCAGCAAAATTTTAGATTTATGTTTTATACTGATATACTAACTACTATATTACTCTAGAAATATTATATATCTATGACATAAACTTATATTAATATAGTAGCAAAGGATAGATAGCCTAAGAGAAATTCTCTGCTATGTATATAGACAAACTTTATTTCTAATATACTAGCGGAGTTACCCGTGCTTCGCTACGGTAACTAGAATTTTTTGATATTTAAATTTGTTAACTTAGATTTTATACTATAAATAAACAATAACCGCTCAGCCAAATCTTATTGCTCAATCGAATCAACCAAAAACCACCAACCACTCAGCTAAACCTAACTGAACTTATCAAATCAACTAATAACTAATCACCCCTCAAAACTAAACTGTGTCCAGTTGATTCGACCAAAAGCCATCAACCACTCGGCCAAACAAAATAAACTTATCGAATCAATCAAATAACACCAAACTGCTATCCAAAACATCTCTATATATTTAAATCATTGTGTGACATGCCTTCCAAATACTAAATCAACTTCTACGTAACTTGCCAAAAGTATTTATTAATTAGGTGAACCAAATTAGGCAGGTTTTTAAAATTATATAAACCTAACATCCAAATACCCGTGCTTCGTTACAGTATTTAAAGTTTATCAGATGATAAGCTCACACTGACAGCCTATAGAGTGTCAGCGCTACTCTCAAGCCACTCAAACAGCTCCGCTGTTGCCCTCGTGGCTGGTGAGCTAATCCTACTTAATCTACTTAAAAACTCTAACATTGATTTTTGTTGAGTTTCAGGTGAGCAATTTGGTGAATTATTCAATGATATTTGTCAATCTTCACCCACTCGCCCAAATAGATTGACCCTATCAGACTCGAAGGTTTCAGATGTCAGTCAGTGAGTGAGTGGATGTGTTTTATTAAGTAGATAGCTCAGTAATTTGCATATCTTGTTTAGCTTAAAATTATTCTACTAAAATAGTAATTCATTGTGGTATAGCTATATATTATATATCTTGATTGTGTCAAAAGTACTTTTTAATATAGTATACAGTATTGATTATCATTTTTTATAACTTGATATAGATATAAAATTATTAGTTAATTTTTCTACATAATCTAAGTATATGAAAGCCTATATAAAATAATACAAGTTTTTATTCTATTTACTCTTTAAAGTTCAGTCATATATATAAGTAGACCTCTGTTGTGGCTGCTTAGTTTCATTAAAAACCTAATGTAAAATCTTTTT
Source organism: Massospora cicadina (assembly GCA_022478985.1). Classification (NCBI taxonomy): domain Eukaryota; kingdom Fungi; phylum Entomophthoromycota; class Entomophthoromycetes; order Entomophthorales; family Entomophthoraceae; genus Massospora; species Massospora cicadina. The sequence goes on along the minus strand of JAKSZP010002859.1, from coordinate 89,843 downwards.
TGCTAACCTTTAGCTGTTTATAAATATCATACAACTATAACTCATTATTCTATTTTAAAAATTATGTTATTTAGCTAAAATTTTCTAATTTACAGCAAAAAATCCAATGATACTGATAATAGTTTAATAGGTATTTTACTAATAAGTGCATTTTGACATAAGTGCAAGCATTCATTATATGATAAGAGAAGATAATAATGAGTACAATCCTATAGGTCTTTGTGGCAGGAGTATGTTTAATTTGTTAAAAAATTTGCAAACTAAAATGGTAGCAACCCATAAATTTTAAATTTACTATAATACAATGTATACTAATTTACTTATACTTCTATAAAATAATATTTAGAAATGAAATCATCATGAATGCTAGTTGAATTCTGGATCTAAGTCCTTACTAAATGTATAGTATCCAACAGATAATTTTATATATTTTTGTCCTTTTAAGGGCTTAGAGAGGTGCAAGGTAAAATCTGAAAGGTATTTACCAAAAAAATTGTGCTTGGGTATGTCTACAGAAGAAGACTCAATAGTAAATGTAAGAAGGGACAAACCAAGAGCAACTGATGTAAGCTGCGCATTGCACCTTGCAGTATTGGGATGATTATATCCCCTTCTACCCAAAACAAGAGTTGGCAATTCCTGTAACAGATCAGGAGGCACCTGATCCATACATTGACTCAGATCAGGTGGAGTTTGATCTGAATGTGGCCCTGATTCAATGAGCATTGAATTTGGTAAGTTTGGAGATGGGTGAAATTGCCATCCCAAATCCAAATTACCTCCACAGAATGATGATTGGCTTACATGGGGCATGGATGGTGATCCAGTGGGATGGCAAATATTTGCTAATGATGTGGTGGTTGGGGCTCAGAAGAGTCTAACTAAAAGAAAGCTTATTTGATATTTGCAGCGGATTATTTAAGGGAAGATGCTGCAGCCCTGTAGGGATGTTGTGTCTTCTACAAGGAAATTAAAAAATAAAGGGTTTTGCTAAAAGATCAGATTTTATTAAATTTATTTAGTAGAATAGTCAAATCAGATCAAAGTCATGAGCTTTGCCTGTGAGTTTGGTGTGGCGTTGGCATCATTCTTGGCCCTTTCCTGGTCCCAGACCCTGCTACTGATGTGCAGCGTCGTGGGAAAAGTGGTTCAAGAATATGTGGCAATGATGAGACATGGCAGTCAGGTTCAGGGATGGGCCTCTGAAGGCCTGTACCTAGTATGGTCAGTAACTTGGCTCTTACTGCCCAATTCATTTGTTGCATATTGGCGTGAACCCACCTGTTACATCAGACACAACTCTAATACTTTCTTGTCAGTTTTGTGGGCCCCCAAGAATAGGAGGTGGTCCCAGGCGGGGAGGAATGGTACCACCATGGGTTGATGGTGGTGATGGTGAGCTTCTTGCTTATGTTTGTAATAAGAGAAGTGATCTGAGTGTGTGGTTCAAGGCCCGCGAGGATGGAGGAATGCCAAGGGGGACCTGTATCCCCAAAAGGATGGGTAGCTTTGCCTATGGAATCCTTAAAGAAGATTCACCAAGTGGTGTCACAGATTTTTTTTCATGCACAGTTGGTTCAAGCAACTGGTGGGGAGACCCCTTTCTCATTGCAGATTGCGCAAATCATGGAGGCACTACCTCCAGAACTTTCTGGATGGGTGCAAGAGTTGGTTGAAAAGCAAGGACGCCTGCCAAGATCCATGGATTAGTGTGTGGAATGTATTGACTGGGAAGCTTATTCAGATGAGGTGCAGGATGAGGCGTGGTTGGCTCTGCTGACGGTAGGACAGGGCTGAGGTTTGGTGGAAGAATATGGGCAGTTTTTTTAGCCATTGGCAAAAGCAGCGAGAGTCTCAGATTTGCAATCATCACAAATGTTCAAACAAGGGCTGCAGGCAGACAAGTTGGCCGCCCTGACAGCTGCTAAAGTTCAGGGTTTGTTGGCGGAGGTGATTACTTTAACAATGCAAGTGGAAAAGCAATTGGCGTTGGCATGGAACTGGAGAGAGGATTTAAATGTCCCCCAGGAATGGTCCAGTCGCCTGTCATTGCTAGCAGAGGACGAGGTGGATGGTGGGGTTCTCCACGGAATTTTGGGAATATCCATGGGGATCCCATCAGGGTAGTGGTGAGGAGTTGGGAAGAACAGGTCAGGGACCTGGGCAGAGCTATAGTCCCCAACCTACTTTGCCTGCAAATTTGCAATCTGAGTATGATTCTAACATTAAACCTTCTTCTTCACTTTATCCCAAGTTATTTATTCCAGTTGAGTTATACTTGCATGGCTGGACCAAGAAGGTGTTGGCCCTGGTGGATACAGGGGCCAAGGAAAATTATGTGGAGTTTGCCTTAGCAGAACGTTTGCAATTGGAAATGAGAAGGGGTCCTGAGGTGATGTTTGCCAATGTATCAAGGAGAGCCCCATTGTGGGTTCTGGAGCCCTTGATTGTCATTTGGCAGAATCCCTTTTGGTTGAAAGAGGGTTTCTATGTGATCCAGAATCTGGACCACCCCGTGGTGCTGGGGATATGATGGTGGCATCATTTCCAGCCATAGATCAATGTGTTGCATAAAACTATTACCTTATCATCCCAGATTGGACCTCAGATGATGTGGAAAATGGAGGTTGGGGGCGACATCCCAAGTGGATGCAGAAGCTTAGAGGAAATTTAGGAGGTAGAGCTCCCATCTAAATACAGTGACTTTGTTGACATATTTGGTACCATTGGAAGTTCGCCTTTTTCCCCTACAGGTTCTTTTGCATTATCATTTCAGTTCAAGGAGGTATCAGACCTTCCCAGGGGATGTCCAGTCTATGCTCTAAATGAACGGGCCAGGGAAGCATTGGAGAGCCATGTGGAGTCCACGTTAAACAAGGGTTTGATTGAGCCCTCCATGTCTCCAGTGGTGTCTCCTGTGTTGTTAGTACTGAAGGCAAGTGGTGACCTATGCCCATGTGTGGATTTCCAAAGACTAAACACGGTCACAGAGCTGGATTTGTATCTGATGCCCCTTTTGAAGGACATTCTTCCAATGGTTACCGGATACACAATGTTCACAGAGCTCAACCTAGTGGATGCGTCTAATCAGATTCTGGTGAGACTGGATCATCAGCAATACACAGCATTCAAGTGCCACCTGGGGGTGTATCAATATTGGGTAGTGTCATTCAAGCTGAGGAATGCTCCAAAGATGTTCCAATGGATGATCAACCATGCCCTTGAGGGGATGATCAGATGATGCTGTGCCACTTATAAGGACGATATTCTAGTGTTCTAGCAGTCCCAGGAAGAGCATGTATGAGATGTTTGGGAAGTTTTGGGGGTGATTGGCTGAATGGGTTTAAGGTTAAAGCCATCCAAGTGTGAGTTCAACTGGACTTCAGTGATGTTTCTCAGCAACATGGTATTCCAGAATGGATTGGGAGTGTGTCCAGATAAGCTTTGAGCAGTATGGGCATGGAAGGCTCCCACGGATCAGATGGGGGTGCAAAGTTTTTTTTTGGTTACCTTGAACTTTCTTCATCAGTTGTGAAGAATCTTTCCCAGATGGCCTTACCGCTCACATGTTTGACCCAGGACGTTCCATTTGTATGGGGAAAGGAGGAAGAGCGGGCTTTTGAATTACTAAAGGGTAAGTTACTTACTGCACCAGTGCTGGCCCATCTGGATCTGGGAAAAACTTTCATGGTTGAGATGGATGCCTCAAATTATGCTGTGGGGGCAGTATTGCTTCATGAGGGGGAGGATGGGTTGGAGCATCCTGTGTGTTACTACAGCTGTAAGCTGCTCCTCACAAAAATGAACTACCCAATATATGATAAGGAACTGCTGGCAGTGATGGCGGCCTTGCGTGAATGGCAACATCACCTGCTCTATGCCCAGCACCCTTTTGTTATTCAAATGGACCACAAAGCCTTAAAGTACTATTGCCATCCCAGAAAGATGAACCAGCGATAAGCCAGATGGCATGTGGAGCTGGTCCGCTATGATTTTTGGGTGGAGTATCAGCCTGGGGCTTTGAATTTCCTGGAAGATTGGTTGGCCAAGATGGAGCTTTTGTGTATGAGAAGGGGGAATCAGAGGAGTTCAACACAGCAATGATGCTTCATCCGGGTCAATTCACAATGGTTGAAGATGGGGGGAGTGTTTTGGGGGAGGAAGTTTTCCAGAAGCAGAAGAGCGCAGAGTTTGCACAAAGGCTGAAATCTGAGATGACGGAGGGTCAGCCGCACTGGTACCACGCAGACTTCATGAAGGGGGTTGGGGTGCTATACCACAAGTCACGTGTATGGGTATCTAACCCATCATTACAGTGGAAGGTAATCTGGTCTTCCCATGACCATCTGCTGGCGGGTCACCTGGGAGTGGGGAAGATGATGGATTTGGTACAGCGGGAGTATTCATGGTTGGGCCTTCATAAGGATGTCCAGAAGTACGTGCAGGAGTGTTTGGTATGTGCAAAGTCAAAGCTATTGAGAAAACCGCCATTGGGTAAGTTGAATCTGTTGCCAATACTGCAAACCCCTTGGAGTTTGATCAGTGTCAATTTCATAGTGGGACTTTCAAAGGTGCAGGGGAAGGATGCGATTATGGTGGTTGTGGATATACTCACCAAATATGCTGAATTCTTTCCATGCACTGGGAGTTTTTTGGCGAAGGATGAAGCAAGGGTTTTCATCGATGAGGTGTTTTCCCATCATGGCTTACCTGAGGAGATCATTTCAGATCATGGCCCAAAATTCATTTCAAGATTCTGGTCAAGTCTACTGGGAAGTTTGGAAATCAGACCAGGTTGGTCCTCAGCGTACCATCTGAAATCTGATGGTCAAATGGGAAGAATGAACCAGATACTTGAACAGTATCTGTGGTGTTACATGTCCGATTGACAGGATGAATGGGTATCATGGGTCCAGATGGCCCAGTTAGCTTACAATAACCACTCTCAATCCTTGTCAGGAATGTCATCATTTTTCACAAGCCATGGACTAATCCTAAATCAAACAGGGGATCTGCGGATGGCATATGTCAGGGGGTGGATGAAATTATTTGTACCATTTCAGAAATCAGAAAAATGCTATGGGGAAAGTTGGAGCAGATGGTAGCTCAACAGAAGTGGCAGGCAGAATGGCGAAGGTGCCAGATCTGGCGTTTGGTCCTTGGGACTGGGTTCTGGTATTGGCCAAGAACTATGCCATCCCTGTTAAGAGTTGTAAGCTGGTCCAAAATTTCTGGGCCCATTCAGGATCATCTGAGCATTTAATCAGGTCACCTTTGAGTTGAGTTTCCAGTGTGTTCCAGAGCCCATATGGTGATTCACACTTCACAGCTACAGGTTTTCAGGGGTGAGGGGCCCAAGCGCCCTAGTCCGCTGAATCCTAGTGAGGGGAGATACCAGGATATAAGGTGGAACAGATACTGGATTCCAAGTGGGTGAGAGGCTGACAGCAGCTGTTGGTGAAGTGGAAGGGCTATCCAGTAGAGGAGTTGACGTGGAAGATGATGGAGGATTGTGCGTGGTGCCCAGAGAAGGTCCAGGAATTCTGGTCTTCACAGGGGGTGATGTAATGGATCAGGAGGCACCTGATGCATACATTGACTTGGATCAGGTGGAGTTTGATCTGAATGTGGCCCTGATTCAACAGGCATTGAATTTGGTAAGTTTGGAGCTTGGTGAAATCACCATCCCAAATCTGAATCACCTCCACAGAATGATGATTGGCTTACATGGGGCATGTATGGTGATCCGGTGGGATGGCAAATCTTTGCTAATGATGTGGTGGTTGGGGCTTGGAAGAGTCTAACTAAAAGAAAGCTTATTTGATATTTGCAGCGGATTATTTAAGGGAAGATGCTGCAGCCCTGAAGGGCAGTTATGTCTTCTATGAGGAAATCAAAAAATAAATGATTTTTATAAAAGCTTGGATTTTACTAAATTTGTTTAGCAGAATAGTCAGATCAGATCAAATTCATGAGCTCCGCCAGTAAGCTTGGTGTGACATTGTCATTGTTCTCAGCCCTTTCCTGGTCCCAAACCCTGCTACTGATGTGCAGCTCATGGGAACAGTGGTTCAAGAATATGTGGCAATGATGAGACATGGCGGTCAGGTTTGGGGATGGGCCTCTGCAGGCCTGTACCTAGTATGGTCAGTAACTTGGCTCTTACTGCCCAATTTGTTTGTTGAATATTGGCGTGAACCTGCCCGTTACAATTCCCAGCTAATTATCTGTTCAAGAGAGTAAGAAACCCCTATGAGGTTGAAATTGTCTAATGTCATTCATCTGCTAAACCATCGCCCCACATTGCACATCTGCACTAGACTTATAGACCTGATTTAACTTCTTTATAACATTATCAAATATTTATTGTAGTCATATCATTTAATTCAGTCTTTAAAAGTATATTAAAAGTATGATATAAACTGCACCCACCTATAATTAGCAAATGAGCCAGTTTATAGAAAAGAGCAAGGGCCATGTCAGTGTATAAAAGATATATTTAAAACTTTTAAAGTATGATAGAAAGCTTCTTCAACTCTGCCCCATGGTGCAAATTCAGATTGATATAAATGATACTCTCATATTCTTGTGACGTTTGCAATATGGAGATCACAATGTTATTTACATAGCAGAACTTTGAAGCTGCATAATGCTTGGCATGGTGGTGTCTGCATTACCAATTATTAATGACATCCGCCTCATCACTTATAAGAAGTTCACTTGAGGCTAGAGCTTAGCTGTTTAAGAGTTTTGTATAAGTAAAGATTCCCTGGAATGTAGGACTACAGTAAAAAGTCCATATTTGTCAAGGTCAATATTATGAACTAGTCTGGTCATTGAGAGGGCCCAGGCTTAAGAGTAGCTCTGTAAGCTCAGAAGATTGGTAAATTTTATTATCACTTCTTCTGCCAAGCAGAGGGGCACTATATCATTTTATCAAATAGCCCATTACTCTTAACCAACAAATGGTCCAAAGTAGAATGATTGATGTTTGATGAAAGTCTATCACTATATCCCTGATATTTTTCACTGTAGATATATTGCACATGGTGCTCAGATCTTTATATGCACATTTTAGATGTCACAAAATTGTTTCAAGAAAATTGCAGCCTTAGCTATAAGCTTATCAGATAGTTTGTCAAAAATTAAATAAAGTAAGCTAAAAATCAGATGAAAGGAAAACAAACAATGATTCATCAAATTGATATAAAATAAGAAAAAAATAACAAGATAAATGATTAAACTTAAGGTTAATAACAAATGTTTTGTTTTTAAAATTCACAATGTTCATAATTTTTTTCAATGAATTATTGTATTGTCATCATATATATATATGCTTAAACTAGTTTTTCTTTCCTGTTATTATCACTTTTAATAATAACACAATTCTATGCAAATTTCTCTGAGATTGACAATCAACCTGGAATATGAGCAAATTTGTCCGCAACAACACCAGTTGGGCAAAAGTGGCCAGCGCAAAAGGCCTGAAGCCCTTCCAACCTGCTGGGGGAAAACGCCCCAGTGGAACATTGACACACCCACCCACCAAAAAGGGTGAGCACAACGCCACACCCAGAGTTTTGCAATTCCTGCAAAAATGGGTGCATATACAAAATTGAGCACCTTCAACCCTTATCCTCCCTTGAACATGGCCTCAGAATCATGGTCAGCAATACTTCCCTCGAGTCATGGAAAAAAATGGGGGAGGCCTTCTCCACAACTTTCCCAAACACTGTCTCGGTAAATTACAAAAATTTACACAGAGGATGGGTGGACGTTGGGTTCATGTCCATGGAAGAAGCGGCAGAAGCAGCAAAAATTAAATTTTTTATAAAAACCAACAATGAAGACAGAATTATCCATACAGTGCACACACAATGGAATGAGGAAAACGACCTCTTCATCATATTTGACTGACTTCTGAGCACCGTGCACTGTGATGTCCTCACAGATGAACTCCGCGGGGGCCTCAAAGGCTACGGAGTAATCAAACAATTAGAATTCAGAAAATTTCCCCTCCTGCCCCACCTGTGCACAGGAAAGGCAATTGCTATTATTGAACCTGACCAAGATGTGGCTGAGGACATCACCCTAATTCCCCGCACAGTGACCATCAACCTCCCTGATGGCAGCGTATCCCACCCCTTCCATATCACACCAGAGCACACCCCACCCATTTGCAAATTCTGCTCAGCAATAGGCCACAAGGACCATGCCTGCCAGATCAAATGTGAGATTGAAGCACCAGAATTCTGCAAAGACAATATGGATGAAACAAGCCCAACTTTTTGGGAAAATTAAAGACTCTACTTTCGCCTTCTATTGGGGTGAAAGAGCCAATATCGCCTTGGTTGAGCCCATCTTGCGCAAGGACCAATGTCACGCACAGACCACCTGCAAGCAGACTGCGAGTTCCGCCGAGACCCAAGCTTGCACCACAATTTCCCAGAACAGACTCAAGCGGATGCCATGGCAGTACAGCGGAACAACCAATCAGACCAAACACATAAAACCCAAAACAACCAAAATGAAGAAACTGTTGGACACAACCAATCAAACACACTCAACCAAGCGGGTGTAGATCCACATTGCACCACTGAAAATCCTCCCAACCAATCATATATGTTCAACAATGACATGGAAGACAACTTCAGCCAATCACAATGTGAGAACACCTATGCACAGGAACTAACCACCCTGACCCACAACTCCCACCCATCAAACTTACAGGTAAATGGCAAAAAAATTTTTCTGATGGGGCAAAAGCCAACACATGCCAAACCCAAAACATACGGAGTAATCCAAGCCAGAAAAAACTGAATAATGCCAGCTCCAAGATCGCCAATCAACACAATGATAACAATATGGCTAATTGACCTCACACTCACAGTATGACTCACGAGAAGGAACTGGGTGACCTCAGTGGGTCACCCCAGCGTTCCTGATGTGGGGACTACCACAATCAACATAGGGACTCTCAACATCGCAGGAGCCAAGGCCCCCACATCCCAGGCCAAAAAAATGGCTTTCCTGCACAATATCCCTGTGGATATCTTGGCCATCCAAGAACCCCACTGTCCACCGGGGAGGAAGAGTCATGGTCAACCATGCTCCTTCTGGCCAAATCCTTTTGGACATACCATGGCAATGAGATAGTAATTTGAACAAACTGTAACCCTCCAGTAAAAATCCAAAATACAGCATCTCACCTGGAGGGATGGCTACTCCTTAGGGACCTGGATGGAATGGAGAAAATTTCGCCATAGCATGTATATGCCCCAAACAATGAATGACTGCCAAAAATTCCTGTCTGATATCCTCTCAATCCCGTTCTGAAACAGGCACTGTGGGGATTTCAACTGCTGGCTAAACACTAATACTGACTGCTGGCCCAAGTCTAGGGCTATACCCCATGGCCACGGAACTATCGCCTTAAAGGCAACACTGGGCATATGCGACACCATCCCCAAACAAACCCCCACCCTGGCCAACATGACAAGACCCCACCACAACAATAACCAGCTGGTCTCAATGACCCAGATTGACCTGATGCTCGCCCCTATAGACTTCTGGCACCGAGTATCAACTTTGCCTTTTTTCCCTTTCTCCCCCGTTGGGCTTTATAAACCTATATCCTCAGAAAAAAAAAAAACCCCCACCTGGGGGGGGTTCCCCCGCACCCCCCTTCCCGGGGCTTTTAAACCTTTTAAAGGTTTTTCCTGGCCCGAAAAAATCCGAGGGAAAAGAAGGGGCCCCAAAAAGGAAAAAAAAAGGCTCGGGCCCCTTTTTTAAAACCTTTCCCCAAAAGAAAAAAACCGGTGTCTTGACAATCAACAGGCTTCAGGCAGGCCCTTCCCCTTTTAAAAATTTTTTTTAGGGGGTTTTTGTGGTTTTAACTTTCAACAAAAGGGAAACCCCCGTTTGAAAAAACTTACACTGAAAAATGCTAAAATCAAAATACATTTTTTAGGGGGCTCACAACCCTTTTTCCGGCTTTAAAAATTTAAATTTGGGGATTTTTTGGTTCCAAAAAGGGTGCAATTTGGGGTCCCACCCTGGAAATATAAATGGAATTTCAAAAATTTTTGACCTTTTTTCAGGGGTTTTACCCCCAAAATTTAAAAATTTTTTTATTCCAAAAAATCCTAGCTAGGCCCAACCCGATTTTGGGAAACCCCTTAAAAAAAAGAAAAAGAGGGGTTAAATCAACCCCCCGCCGTTTCCCGGGGCCAGGGAACCTTTCCCCATAATTTTTTTAAAAAGGGAAAAAACCATGCCCAAAATTTTTAGCCTTGCGTGCCCTTTTTTTGAAGGCCGGGCCCCTTTTGGCCGGCCCAAACCCCCTCGGTTCCCCCTTTTTAAAAAGGGGGCCCAGTGGAATCCCCAAATTTCTTCCAAACTGATCAAAATACTTAACAAAAACCTGCCAAAAATTTGGGTTTAATTTCCCGAAAAACCCCCTCCCCAAACAAATTTTGGGTTCATCCCCCCGCTTTAAATTTGGGGTTAAAACCCCCTTTTCCCTCTTCCCGCTTTTAACCCCCAAGGCGCCTTACTTTTTGGGCCAAAAAAAAGCATAAGAACCCCTTTGGGGTCCCCCCCTGTCGAAAGGCCCCAACCCCCCACCCCGCCGGTTTCCAACACTCCCGCCAGGGCAATTTAGAGGGCCCCCCTTTTTAAAATGGGACCCCCCAAAGGGGGGCCCCAAAGGGGGGCCCCCCTTGCCCCTTTTCCGGCCACCCCACCCCCCTTTTCCTTGCAAACTCAAAGCTCCGGGATAGGTTTTGGGGGGGCAAACCCCAAAGGGAAAATTCCCCCCTAACTGGCATCAAAATTGGGGTTTAGTGAATGGGCAAAATTTATTCCCCCCTCAACCCCCTGGCCCCGAATCAGTGTTGCCTGTTAAAAAACAGAAAACAAAGGCAAATTTAAGGGAAAATTCATCAAACTGGGCCCCCCCCCCACCCAAAAAACCAACCAACCCCATTTAAAAAAGGGCCAAAAAACTGGCTTTGCTCCCCCCCCGCCCTTTTTTTTTTTTTTTAAGTCCTCCTTGGGGGTTTTGGTAAACTCTGGTGGGTATGCTCTTGACACCATAGAAACCAACATATTGGACAACATCACAAAAAGAATGACATGTATGCAGAAGGAATAAAGCCAATAACCGGAAAAACTGTATTAGCCAACTCCCTGATCCTATCAAAGCTATGGTTTGCTGCCCATGCGATCCTTTCTCCGCCAACTTCACAGGTGTGATCTAAGCTCCTGCAGAACTGGCTATGGTCAGGATGCCATGCACCCTATCAGGCTGGAGACCATGTATGGCCCAAGAAAGGAGGGATGGGGCTGCTCAACTTCATGGAAAGAGCAACGCAATACTAGGATCATGGATAGCCTCCACGACGTCACCCAACCCACCATCCTTCCACTGGGCTAAGGCAGCCCAAACAAATTTTGCAAGGGCACTACATCTGAGGTCCCCTTCCAACCCAAAGACCCTGATGAAGTACCTTGTAACACACCCAAATGCCACTGGACCACATAACACCAACTGATATTTCAAACATATCCTATACAACCTAAGACAAGGAAATTGAGTTTCGCATATTCCCAGCAATCTGAAGACACCCACCCTCAAACTGGATATGTGCAACTCCACAGAGGACAAACAGTATCTAATGCGAACAACCCATTACCATCCTTCCCTCTGTCCAGGATCGACTACCTGGACCACCAAGACATCCCATATGATCTACAAACCCAAAAACAGGTGTGGAACATCGTCACCTGTCCCCTCCTATCCCCACAAAGTGTGCTCTACAATGTGGCGATACATGCGCCGCACATACAGAACAGCTGACCGTACATTCTCAATGTTCAAGACATGCGCCATTTGTGGCGGACCCAACACGCTAGCACACCGCCTAGAAGAATGCCCGCCATCTGAACATATCTGGGCCAACGTGATGCACTTGTTTCAACAACCACCCACAACCAAATTCTGACTGTCCCGTGATATCATGGCACTCAACATGACCTCACCTACCCCCAGACACTGAGGGCCCTAATTGTGTGCATTGCAATATGGTCTTAATCACACAATTACCCAGATGCATTCAATGGGGTCTTCCACAACCTTAACTAAACCATCGTCATTTCCACAACCATTTGGCTGACCACTTCCAAGCCTGGCTGTTTGGCTCACTCCGACACAAATGGAAGAAATGGATGGGTACATGGATTCCAATCTGGTTCTTCTGATATGACACTAAAAACCTCACAGTCCCCATAGGTGGTACACCCTACTAGCCATGGTCGCCATACCACCCAAGGTCTAGTCACCCACCACCCGTGGCCCCCAGCCACACCAAAGTGTGCCATGTCATATTCTGAGTTATCTTTAATTGCTTTGCTCTCTTTTCCCGCTTCTGTTTTCTCCACCTCTTCTTTTCTCCTACATATTGGATGTGTCTGTCCCCTGGTCAGCCATCCTTGTACAAATAAATATATATGCTTAAACTCAAAGATCACGCTAGTCTGGAAGGTAGTTAATTAGCTTAAAGCCACCATTATTTGGTAAAACTTGAACCTTTCAAATAAACCAAATACCAAATTGCTTAATCATAACAAATATACTGACTACCATCAAAAACATATAGTATTTTCACTTGTTACATATAAAACTTTTTTATTTATTAAGAAAATATTGGTTTTATTATGGATTATTGTATGGTTATCAGAGATACATAAATGTGCTAAATTTTAAAAGTTCTAGCTAGTCTGAAAGGTAAGAAAATATTAATTGAAAAAATTCACCCAAACAGACAGACACCACAGCAAGTGGATTAAAACGTTTTTAAACAAATTATATCTAAAATATAATATATATATATCACAAGAAGCTCCTCCACGGATAACTATCTATAAAGCTTTGTCAGTAAAAAAATTGTCCTGATGCTTTATTATAGTAGAGGGGGTCTAATTTTTGTTATTGGTGAATTTTTAGGGTGAGCTAAGTTAAGGTCTTGAATTTTATCTCACAACTAAAGCATTAGAGGTAATAAGTTTATTAATTAAGACCTGTTTAGAAAATATACAGCTCCATTAAAAATATTTTGCCCTTTGACTGCCCATAACATATAGAAAAGCTATAATGACTAAAAAGGCTTTAACACTGTAGCTACTAGAAATCAAATGACTTTTAAAAAACAAATTATAATATTTTAAGTTATAGAAAACCCAAAGGTAACTTGTTATAATATAATCACCCTAAAGAGCAATGGTTGATATAAAGTATTATGGCCTGAATGCAAAAGGTTACATCTAAGAGTCTATTCATTTGTTTAATTAGAAATGTCTAACAGTATGTATCACAAAATTCTATGTGATGTATTTAATAGCAATATAATAAATTAGCAAATGTAGAAAGCAAAATTCAAAAGTATAAAATATAATATTAGCAGGTTAATATCCTAAAATTTTACTTAAAAAACTCTAACACTGACTGACAGACAATGCACAGCCTAAACCAATGGGTCTAGAAGCATGAAAATTTTGCACAGGAGTTCCTCATATAACGTAGGTGAGCACTAGAAATGAATTTTTGATAACTAATAAAAAATTAAAAAGTTTTTATGTAAGAAGTGAAAATCCTATATGTTTTTAATGGTAAATGGTGTATAATTATGGCTGAACAGTTTAAAATTCATTTGATTTGAAAGTCATAGTTATAAAAACTTACCCATAAATTCTAACCAAATAAGTCACTTACTTTAATCTCTATTGTTAATATTAAAGTGTGTTAGTACCTTGGATTATCTATTTTGTGCTTTTATCAATACTAGCAATGAGTAAATAGATATTACAATTTAATTAAGTTATGTCCAACTTTAGATATAAATCTAAGTATCATATTTAACATAAAGATTTCATTGTACCTTTTATCTTTTGATTATATCTCCACTTAAACTGCAGAAAAACTGCAGATTTACAATTTCAGCACAAAGGTAAGCACTTTAGTTTCTGGTAATTTTGTAAAAATATTCACTAAATAGCTGTTTGATTGGGCCAATTAGATTACAAAATTAAAGTTTTCTGCATAAAGATATGAACTTTAGACTTTGGTCATATAGCTAGAACATTAACTAAATATTGTTTTATTGGTTTAACAACAAGAATTAAATTCTAATCAATAGTCTTATTAGTTGTTTTATCCCAGCATGACATTCTAAAATTTTTTAGTTTTAATTGAAATCATTATATGGTAAGCTTTTTAGTAGGTTTAATTATTTTACTAATTCTAGCTTATTAATAAATTAAAGTTATTAGGAGTTTGTTTCCAGTATGATCATATGAGATTTGATTTGTTCATAAGTATCTTTTTGAGTTATGCTTCTTTTATGGTTATACATATTTTTTCACTATATGTTTGTTTTCAGTATGAACATCTGTAATCATCTGAAATAGTTGCAAATACCTCTTTAAAGATGATCTTTGTCTATACTTGGTAATTTTGTAATTTTATTGATTTTGATTTAGAATAAACTATTGTAATTGTCTATGTTTACTAACTTCATCAGGGTAGGATTTAATATTTTTTCTTGATCTAATATAGAGGGGATTTTATATATTTTTTGATCTTACCATAAACTTTCATCATCATAAACATTTTCTAGTATCATTTTCAAAGTAAGTTATGAACTTTTCTACTAGATCTTATATATATAAATTAATATTTGTCTCTTTGTTTGTTTGTTTGTTTGTTTGTAACATATGCATTCTTATAACATTCATTTGATTATGATGAATATTTTGCGAGTTGCTGTGCACATGCCTGCAAAGGTTTCTGGATCTTTTAAACCATATTTTCACAGTAAAATAAATAGTTTTTATATAACAAGTAAAAATTTATATTTTATAAATGGTAATTTGTATATTGTTACAGCTGAGCAGTTTAATCTTAGGGTGATTTGTAAATTAGTTGGGTTATCAATTGATTGGTGGCCATTTAGCTAATTACTAAGCCCAACGGTTTTAATAATCAATTAGTGACTGGTGATTTGATAAGGTAATTAGTCCTAGTAAGTTATTGTTGGTTTTTGGGTTTTTTATAGTTTTATTATTTACCAAGCAGTTGTGATTGTTTGATTTGGTATGTTCAATAGTTTTAGCTAAGTGCTTAAATGGTTTATGAATATAAAGATAACTAAAACTGATATTGCAAGTAATAGTTAAAACTAAAACTAAATAGTGGAGCAATGTATTTATCAAGTTATTTATAAATTATTATATATCTTCATTTACTTCAGTTTCTTTGGACAATAAAACGTTGAGTTCTGCATTTTTAAGTTGTTTAAATCAAAATGATTTAAGCGCTTACACCTCAGAATATGTTAGCTTGATTATTAAATATTTGTTCTTTTTAAAAAATCTACTTTATTTTGATCTTCTTATTGTTATTTTAGACACCTGATTAAGTTGTTTCCCCCAATTATAAAATAGCTGTGCCAAATTAAGATGAATCAGTTCAGTAGTTTGAAAAATGATTGCACATATATACATATAATGTTTTTTAAAGATAGAGATGTTTTGGTTCTCAGTTTTGTGGCATTTAATTGATATGACAGGTTTATTTTAATCATCTGAGTGGTTAGTGCCTTTTTATCAATCTGATATATCTAATGGTCTGGGGTGTGTGTTTAGTGGTTTTTTATTAAATCAATATTTAAATTAGATTTAGCCAAGTAATGGTGATTTTAGTTGATTTGATAAAGCTTAATTTAGTTGGCCAAGGATTTGTTGAAATTTGGTTGTTTCTTTTGTTCAATTGGTTTTGTATGAGTGGTGGTTGGTGGTTTTAAGTTAAATTGATAAGCTATTTGGCTTTTCAAGTGTTTTGATGGTATTAGAGTAGTCCAATAGATGCAATTGGTTTTAGCTAAATAGTTGGTGGCTTTTAATTAATTTGATAGGTTCAGCTGTATTGGATAAGCGGTTAATGATTAATTGGTTTGATATGTTCAATGGTAATAAGTAAGCAGTTTCATATTATCTATAATTTAAAGCCAAATCTAATAAGTTCAAATTGTCTAGTAATAAATAAACCCAAGTAATGCGGGGTAACTCCATTAATCTATTTAGTAAAAATTTAACACTGACTGAATGACAGAAAATGCATAGCCTAAACTGGTGGGTCTGTGTAACATTCAGAATTATCACAGTTCCAACCATTATAAAAAATGCAAAATATTTTTGGTGCACTGATTGCACCAAAGTACACCAACTTTAAGCTAGTACAGATTTGGTGCACTGACAGCGCCAAAATATACTAACGTTGAGTTGGTTGCAAGCTGATTTTCGTTTGGTACAACCAAACCATGCAAAAACTTGGTGCTGAAAAAGATGAACAGGTAAGCGCAATATGCAAACCCTGAAACACCCTTTACTTTTTATTCATGATATAAGAGGGCCTGACCAAACAGAGTCTCCTGAGGAGCAACTGACTATATTCCTCAGGGGAGGACTCAAGAAGAAGAATTCTGAGTGAGCTTTGGAATTGGCATGTGCAACTTTTTATAGCTACCCTTTGGAGGCCTCACCTTGACTATTGATTAGGATTGAATGAGCTTAATCAATAACTCAGGTGAGGCACAAACCAGTGCCCAAAACTGATTAAACAGAAAATCTTTTTAGGATGATTTGACTCAGATTTAGAAAATCCAAACCTGAGTCAAAGTGCAACAATTGAGACAACTTGATTGTTACAGTCTGGAAGCATAAGATTTTGCACAAGAGCTTCTTATATAACATAGGTGAGCACTAGGAAAGATTATGAAAATTTTTATTAAAATAAAAATGTTCTATATAGGAAGTGAAAATCCTATTTGTTATAATGGTATCTGTATATCATTATGGCTGAGCGGTTTGGAATTTAGTTAAATTAATAGTTTTAATTGGTTTTCTCAAGCAAATGGTGGTTTTGGTTTAATTAATAAACTTGATGGTTGTCAAGATTTGAGATGATGAGCAAGCTGAAATCCCTGCTCCTGAATTGAGCCTTGACAGTTTGACTCTCAAATTGGAATAAATGGAACCTTATCCTGAAGGCACAAAAACTAGATTTGATCAGGAAGCATTAATTGTATGAGAATCAATAGAAACACCTTCAGGAATCTCATCCTCACTTTCTGAATCATGAGAAAGCGCCGCACCCACTGCTGAAGTCACAATAATGACGTAGTACAATGGGGTCACCATCCAGGCTTTAATCCAGAAGGCAGTAAAAGATCCTGATATACAGGGCCACAAAGGTCTCTGAGGCACCATGTTCCCACAAGCCCTATAAAAATCAACGCTTTATAATACTATAAGTAGTTTATATTCTCTTATTTTGTTTTTGAACTATTAACTAAATTTTTAGTTTTGAGTCCATTTTCAGACCATGGTGACATTCAAGAGAACTGTTGACCAAGAGAAGAGGTGCTCACTACAGGGGGCTCTGAGTTGTCCTAAGTGAAACATATCTATCATGAATAATAGAGAATACTAGAAGTCATGAAGATAAATCTGGTGGTCAGTTGAGAAGCGTTGCTTAATAAATTAGTACCTCACAGTATGAAGTGCTGTCCACGCAGCCTAATAAGTATAGAATTTTGGGCCACGTTCCAGTTCTTCCTGCCCTCAGTCGACGGAAATCAGTATCACCTTCAATACAAGAACATTAATGACATTGTTTAACAGTTAATAAATGGCATCTAATTTATGGGTGCCTGCTCAGGCCACTCCTGCGCCCCATCCATGCCCTCTACCATGCATGATCTTTATACCTTGGACCAGCTGCCAGTGGGATAAATGACCCTGGGAACCGAGCACTACCTTTGGTCCTTCATTCACCCAGCTATTCATCACCTCCTCCAGCTAGTCAGGTTGAACCATCATGAAGTATCCTGACAATTAGGGCTCATCCAAACCTTACACTACCATATCTTCAATTTTTACAACGTGGCCTCCTCCTTTGTCCACAACAACTGAGAGGCCATTGTCAATAGCCACTGATTAGTAAATGAAGCCTGAGGCCACATTGCGGCGTTGGATATTGGGATATCTGGCTACACTGAAGACCAACTGCATCAGAATATCCAACTCCTCAAGGCTGCTTGGAACCAGAGCCTTCACCAAGTTGAAGATCTGTTTTGGACCCTGCAACAACACATTGGGAGCTGTACTCTTGTAACTACACTTCTGGGAGTGAAGAACCTGAAGGGCCTATGGTCCCAAAGGTCCTGAAGGTGCCTGTGGGACTTGAGGGTCCTCTGGCCCTATGGCACTTACCCCCAGAGAAACTGACAACCCTTGGTGTAAGGATATTTTGGAAGCCCTAGCCACCTTATGCAATCAAATTAAAATGTAGCCCAGGGATGCAAACTCTGAGTAGACAGAGTTTCCCTCAACTCTAGGGTCTCCATTGAGGCATTTTCAGACAAAATAATAATTTTATTGCCTTCACCAAGCTTACCAATAGCCGCATATCTCAGCTTGAAGAAACTTGTTGAGGGTTTGAGACCCATTTGACCGCCCTTAAGAGCCATCATTTCCTTCATGGTGCCAATATTCAATCCCTAAAGGAGCAGGTTGCCCATAATGCTTTCTTTTCATCCTCAACTGAAACTGGGACTATATCCAAGAGGGCCTCTAGGGCTTAAGATGACAGTTGGACCAGCAGGTCCCATGCGACTATGAGGAGACCAAGATCTCTGAGATGGCACCAATTACCGGTGTTAACAGCCTCTCCACTCTCTTGTAACTAACTTTAAACTTAGTTTTAAAGAAAGGTTTACCCCTGGCCAGGAAAGCATCACCTCATTCCTGTATGCCTATAAGAATTCCATGGACGAATCCATTGACTGGCAGAAAGTATAGCATATCCACTCCTGCCTTAACAGAACTGATTTGGAGATAATGACTCCCCACTTGAAAGAATGTAACACCTGGTAACAGTTCCATATGGTCTTAATCCAAGAATTCAGAAGCAATCAAACCCTGGTCAATCAAAACAAACATTTATGTGTATCCTCTTGAATAAAGAGGAGAGCCCCATGGAGTTTGCCAGCTGTTTCTAAACCCAAGCACAACCCTTGGTTACCACCAATCATATTACCTTGGATGACACTATCAACGCTGTCATCTTCATGTTGGAATCCCACCCTGAGGTTCAAATGCATATGATTTACCAAAAGAAAAGTTTCACCTGCATTTGAGAAATCAAGGAAGTGATTATCAAAAATCCCTGCATCGACCCTGCACTCCAAGGCTACCCCTTTGGGTTCCTCCAACTGTCCTCAAGTCAATGTGGTAAAAACCAGAAGAATCCCTGACCCTGATGAGCCTACTACAATGGTTTCAGACACAGCGCCAAGAAATGCTGGAAATGACTTTCCAAGGAGGCGGAAAAAGGGCCGTCAGCATGAAGGATGAGGCACGCCATGCTGACATCCCTACCATGCCTCAAGTATCATCCATGATCTTGAATAAACCTGGAGCTGTTGTACCTGAAGAAGAAGATTTGGTATCCGTTAATAATAAAAAATAATACTTATTACTCTTATTTCAATGGCTCTCTCATGTTTCTCACGCTACCTCCACAGTTTGGAAGTCTGGTTACCCACATCACAGTTCAAGTTAATAAGATTTCAGTCCTTGCTATAGTTGACAGTGGGATCCCCAAAAAGTTATATCATCCATGCTGATGAAGCGTATCAAGATCGCTCTGGACTTGCCACACTATATGGAGTATGGCACAACTGGTCCGCTTTGTACCCAGTCTATAAGGTCCTATTCTTTCCTATCTATTTGATTTAGGAAGCTCTCTGTAAATACCCTTGCCATCACGCTGGATAACCTGAGCTATGACCTTCTTGGAACTCGATTTTTTGAGACTTCTCAGCAGTAGTACATTATGATAACGGATTTTTAGCTCTACTGGGCATTAAATCCACCTAATTTTCGAAACCTCCTGCAACTAAAAGATGGAGGTCAAGGCCTGAGCTTACCTACTAGAGAGTGAGGGCCAAATCAATCAACTCAAATGTCATGTAAGGGGCTCTCAGGTCCAGCTTCCCCCACCTGCTGTTGATGGACAAGAATGAATGTGTCAAGGGAGTGTCTGTAACTCTCTCGTTCCCAGCAAGGTGATGTGGGATGCAAACCCACATTGCTAGGGAACTAGCCATTAGGAGAATGGGAAACAAGGCACATCAAATAGTGCCTGTACAAAAGGGACCCAAGGCAAGGGTGTAGAGCGCAATATACAATACCAGGTAAGCTAGAAACAACAAAGCTTGAGTGGACCCCAGAGGGGAGTCCATAATCAAGTGTAAATTGGTGCCAGGAGGTTTGGGCACCTCGATCTGGAGGGGACCAGAGCGGCCAAAGGGAGAACCCAAAACTTTTGTAAATTGGGAAATTATGTAGTGGCCAACATAGTTGGAGACCTCCTCGAAGAGGTCTGCACCCAAGTTTGCCCAAGGAACCATAAGTAAACGTAAAAACGGGTAAATTTATTTGTGAAAGTCGACTAACAAAAGGAATGTTGGTCATGAAAACATATTTGGAATGGGTCAGGGTAATTATGGGTCTGTGGAAGTGTGCCCAAGCCTTGACGCTCCAATAAACAAACGCTCCCATCCAATTTGGTAAAATACACCAAAAGTGCCTTCACTCAAGTGATTGATTGAAGCTGTATTCTACCCAAGCACATGATTTCATAACTTGAACAGGAATTAAACCTTCATTCTCCAATTAACCAAATCAAACCATCTTCGTTTGTTATGTAGATCGTTCATTTCAGTGCTTGGGCTGAGACAAGGGGCTGGGAGTTTTGCAACCCATTAGTACCAACCTGGGAATATTTTGTTTGCACCCAGCGTTGGTCTAATGTGCGTTTCAGGTCAGGAAGAGCCTGAAGTTTCACCTTCTGGGCCTCCTGTCGCCCGCCTTATCTTTGGCGTTGGTTCCCAATAATAAGTCATCCAACCATGACAGAATGCCAATCTAATTAACTAGGGTGACCAATATACCTCCAAAGTATCAAGTCATTGCTGAAACCCAAGTCCATGATAACATCCCCTCTGGATACCTGTTGGAAATCTGAGGCCTAGACAAATAATCCACCAAGGAGGTACTGACCTTCCCAGGAATTCTAGATCCAGCTTATGCCATATCTATATCAGTATTGTTGGCTAACCTTACCAACAGACCCAGGGTAGTAGGCCCAAACAATCCTGCCGCCTATGTCTGCCTCCTACCAGCAGAGGCTGTCAATGATATCCATTGTTTTTGGAGATTAAGGGGCTCTGGGTTGGAGATGCCCCATCAGTGGCCCTGGTCAACACCAGTATTGTTAAAGGATCTAATTGAAGACCAACAGCGCAAAGCTCAAGATTATTGGAGGAGTATTAGACCTAAATTTGGCCTTATCCTGTAACTTTGGAAGCATGAACAGGTTCTACATCATGTTGAGACTGGGGACGCTCCCGCCTTCCAGTCCTGACCCTATTGAAAGAGCAAGGTTGAAGAAGCCCAGTTGGCACTGATGCTTAGACAACTATTTAAAGCCAGACTTTTAGTGCCTTTGTGCATCCTTTAGGCCTCTCCCCTCCTGCTGGTTTGGAAGAAGGATGGCAGCCATTGGGTGGTGATGGGCTATTGGTGGCTCAACTTCATCAGTAAGAAGGACAGTTATCCTTTGCCCCAAATTGATGACTCTCTTTGACTGTTCACCAGATCGCAGTACTTTTCTGCAATGGACCTTCCCAGTGGATAATGGCAAGTGGAGCTCTCCCCTAAAGATTGAACCAAGTGCATGATCATAGCCAATGAAGGGATATTTGAGCCCACGAGAATTCCCCAGGGCCTCTGTAATGCGCCAGACACTTTCCAATGCGCCATGGATGAAATCCTCAGGATTTGAAACTATTGTGTGTCCTCATCTACCTCAAAGAAATCAGTCTTCTAACAAACCTTTAGTGGACACGTCAAGCATCTTTGAGAAGTTTTTAATAAGCTTTGGAAGGCTTCAATAAAGCCCGAACCTTTAAAGTGCTCCTTCTTCCCCTTCTGAAATGGATTTTTTGGGACACAAGTTTAAAAAATGGCACCCAGCCCATACCAGACAAAGTTAACGCCATAGGAAAGATGTTGCACCTCCAAAGCCTAAGGAATATTCAGGTATTTCTTGGCATGGAGGGTTGTTATTGTCATTTTATCCTTCAGTTTGATGACCTAGCTGAGCTTCTATTTTTCCTTCTGCAGAGAAATGTGCCTTTTGAGTGGCGGCCAGAACAAGGACAGGCCTAAATGCGTTGAGGACCGCTCTTAGTACTAAACCCTTTTTTGTCCACCCACGTTTTGATCACCCATTCTTGCTGTTCACAGACACAAGAAATGTTGCCATTGGGGCTATCCTAGCACAGAATGTTAAAAATCAGGTCAATCACCCAGTGGCCTATTTTTGAAAAACTCTGAGTATGGCTGAATGGAACTATAGCGTTACTGAGCAGGAATGCCTGGCTGTCTTGCTAGCAGTCAAGCATTTTTGCCTTATCTCTATGACACCCACTTTACCATTGCCACTGATCATTACTTGCTCCAGTGGCTCCAGCAGATGAAGGACCCAGATGGCCGTTTACCTAGATGGGCCTTGAGGCTGCAGAGTTATGATTTCATCATTGTTCACTTCATGGGCACAATCCACCAGAACGTCAATGGCCTCTCTAGGATGCTAGGGCTACTTTGATCCCCAAGAAAGACCACTGTATGGTCTAATTGGTTGACCTGAATTATGGGAGTCAGAAACTCCTGAAGTCTAAGCTGAGCTCTGAAAGATGACCTGAGACACTCAGATCAAGGATGGACTGCTATAAAGGAGAGTCAATAAGAAATAACTTTCTTATGTCCACCATTCTTCCCACACTGACGTTATCCTAGAGGGCCATACTACTGTGGGACATGGGGCTGTTAAGTAAACTCACTAGTGGTTGAAGTCACGTTATTAATGAGACCAAATGGTGGATAACATCTAAGAGGTCCTGGAGGCCTGTATGACTTGCCAATACCCAAGACTGGGACAGTCCTCATAACAATACCCAGTTGTTACCCTAACAGGACCCTTCAATGTCGATAGCATTGATGTGATAAGCCCTCTTCCCACTGGTTTGCATGGCAATAAGTATATCCTCCTAGCTGTGCACTATCTAACCAAACGGGTTGAAGCAATTTTGGTCACCACTGCCAATGCAAAAGCTATGGCTCATTTTCTTATTTGATCCGTTTTCACCCAGAATAAATTCCCAAAAACTTCACTTTTGGATAATTGGTTAAATTTTACTTTCAGGTGGTCCAAGAACTTACTTTTCTTTTTGGCACTAACCAAAGTTTTGCCTCCTATAACCCATCCACTAATGAGGCGGTGGAACGCGCTAACAGAACCCTTGTCTCTCTTGTATAAAAGATGGCCGCCTTTGACCCTGCTCACTGAAATCATTATTTAACCAGCGCCTTGCTTGCCTATAGAATAAGCTACCATCAAGTCATTAAAATGTCCCCCTTTGAAGCTCTATATAGACATTCTCTCAGGCTTTCAAGTAGCGTTCAGCCTTTGCTCAAAACCTCCACTCATGAGAACTCCAATCTAACCATGAGGGTCATAGCAGACGAGATTGTTTAGTTATAAGCACAAGCCACGCAAGGCTTTGTCACCACCACTGGAAGGAAGAAATTCCAATTTAATGTCAGCTGACCCTCCTTACCCATTTAAAATAGGTGCCCTCAATTTTTTATTACCATCGACTCAGAGGTCAACAGAACAAGATCAACGTTCTTTTGTCTGGACCTTATAAGGTCATTCATAAGATGAACTTTGAGTACTCCATTGCTGACATCAATTAGGGGACAGTGGTGAAACAAGTTCATGGCCGGTTCCTCTGGCCTTATACTCCCCTTTGACAGGGATTTGAAGGAGGCGTTGTCAGGATTGAAGATAACAAGCAAGCCAAAATCCCTGCTCCCAAAAAACCCTTGACAGATTGATTCTCAAACAAGCGTGAATGAAACATTATCCTGAAAGCACCAAAACTAGATTTGATCAGGAAGCAGCATGCATATGAGAATCAATGAAATCACCTTCTGAATCCCATCCCCACTTCCTAAATCATGAGAGGCGCCACTCCCGCCACTGCTTACACAAGGATAATGTAGTACAATGGGGCTCTATCCAGGTGATAAATCTGGAAGGCAGTAAAAGAGCCTGATCCTATGTGCCACAAAGGTCCACAAGTCACCATGTCCCCACACGTCCAATAAATCTTGACGCTTTCTACCACAATAATGTAGTCTATATTGTCTCCATCTTTTTGTTTTTTTACCTCTCCGCTAAATTATCAGCTTCTTCCCATTTTTGAACTATGGCTCATTCAAAAGAACTATTATGCCAGAATGTTTTAGTAAGTAGTAAGTGATTGGTCAAGTTTGATAGTTCAATGGTTCTGTCAAACAAATATTGGTTTTAGGTTAATATAATAGGTTCAGTTGGTTGGGGTGAATGGTTGGTAGTTTTTGGCTAATTCAATAGGTTTTATTACTCCTAAACCTATTGGTAGCCATCACCAATTATATAAGTTAGTATAAATAATATCATCTGTTAAATCATACCCTAAAACAATGCTGGGTAAAACAGGCTATCAACATTATATAAAATATAATTTAATCTTTCTAAATAATTTGTTTATTAAACCTGAGAAAGGCCAAGTAACACCACTTGTACTTGGTTAATTTAATAGGTTCAGTTGGATTTAACTATGAATGAGTGGTTGGTGGTTTTGGTTGATTCAATAGGGAGATTGGTTTTGGATAAGCGGTTGGTGGGATTTGGTTAAATCAATAAGTCATGGGTTTGGCTGAGTGGTTGATGGTTATCTAAAATATAAAATCTAAAAAATGATTCAAACCATCTGGCAAGCTATAAAAACATTAGTGAAGCATGAGTATCTGGATGATAGCTAAAAATAAGATGATGAGCCACATAGTTATCAAAATTTAATTAGAAAGTATCATGTATCTGCGGTTACTTTGTATTTGATTTGGAAAATAAGACGTAAAGTTCTTCATTTTTTAGTAGTTTTTAATTTAGTTCAATTTTAAGCGCCTACATCTTGGGATATTTTAGCTTGAATACTAATAATCTATTCATTTTTAAAAATATCTACTTTACTTTCTTTTTTCTTATTATGACTTTGATTTACCTGTTTAAGTTGTTTCTTTTTTTTAGTACTAGATGGTCCTGTTTAAGTTGTTTCCATTGGCTCATAAAATGTCTTTGCTAGTTAGATTAGAATTGGTTCAGTAGTTTAGAAGATGGTATGTAACATATATACATAATATTGATTTTTAAATATAGAGATGTTTTGATTATTAGTTTGGTGGTATTTAATTGATCTGATAGATTTAATTTTAATTGTCTGAGTGGTTGGTGCAGTTTTGGTCAATTTGATAGATCTAATGGTTTTTGTAAGTGGTTGGTGGTTTTTATTGATTTGATATAAAATTTAAATTTAGCCAATTGTTAGTAAATTTTGGTGGATTTGATAAAGCTCAAATATTACTTGGCCGAGGAGTTAGCGAAATTTGGTTGTTTCTTACATTCAACTGTTTTTGGCTGAGTGATTGGAGGGTTTTAGTTGATTTGATAGGTTCTTTGTTTTTGCCAAGTGGTTTGATGGTATTAGAGTAATTCAATAGATTCAATTGGTTTTGGGTAAGTGGTTGGTGGTTTTTAGTTTAATTTGATAGATTCAGCTGTATTGGGTAAGCGGTTGGTGATTAGTTTTATATTTTCAATAGTAATGAGTGTTAGGAAGTTGACATGACTGGACAATATGCTACCCATACTGGTGGATTGAAGGGGGAATTGAGATGAGTCTTGAGATTTATGGATAAGGCATACAAATTATAATCAATCAGTATGATGACCATTTGGCGAATTGAGGGGAATTAAGCTGAGATTCAATAAATGAGAGCTTCTAGAAAAGGGAAGATGAATAGAAGACTACCAAGCTGAGGATGCATCCGGCTTGGGGAACCAAGATATAAAGAGTTACATGGAGGATAGAGGAGGGGTTCTTTTCCAGTGATTAGGTGATTGAAGATAAGTCTGCAGTTATTATAAGTTTAATAAAGGTAAAAATAAGAAATGATTGCTCCATATATAGTTTATCAAGTTTTTTATTAAAAAGTTGGCGATCTTCATATCATCCGATTTGGTTGCTCAGTGGCTAATACCCTGTGCAAACTGACTCAGCAGAATCAAGCCTATGCGCCAAGAATCAACAGTGTTGCTCACTACAGGGGGCCACTGGTCAACTGCAGTACTTCAACACTAGGATATGATGATGAGTCCACATTCATTATGACAAATTTTGATTGGATTCCGCACATGTTATGCCAAAGAAGCATGGGAGGCAAATAACAACAAACCTGTATTATTTACTGTAACTGAACCAGGTAATGATGAGGTTATAATTAATATGCAATTAGGAAACGGCCCTGAGCTGACAGCTGAGCAACAAGGATGATCCACAAATGTGACCCCTCAGCAGCTGCAGAAATTTTATGGAGTGGATGTTGCACAGTTATAGATTATATGAAGATGAGGCGGGGGAGTATGCCTTGAGTTTGTTTTATAACCAACGTGACCAAGAGATTCGCTATGCCCTGTACATGTCCTATCTGGAAGTGACTGAAATATGGTTGGATTGTCACCTTGATACTCACAGAATTTAGAAGTATCTCATCACCTATGTGCAACCATCTATTCGCCAGCTACTGCGTGTTCTGGCTTGCCACAATATAGAGATTGGAGATGTAACGTGGTTTACTTGAGCACAGCAAAATGATACCCACCTCCTACTCGACTACCTCAATCACTCTTTTTCAGAAGTGCAGGGGGTGCTGGTGCAGATGGACCATCAGGTTGGGGACATCTGCCATTAATTGGACATTTTGGTACCACAGTTAAATATTGAGTTACCCCAGGTAGTAGGAGAACTGTTGAATTGGCATGGAATATCAGCAGAATGGGAACAGGATGTAACAACATTGGGAAGCAATACTGAGCGCTTCATGATGGATCTAGTGGAATGGGTGGAAGTGCTCAAAGCTGTAATTGCTCAGCTAAGGGAAAATAGTTCTGATTGAACAACAAGTGGCGGATCAAGTCAGTTCCATTTCAGCTGAATTAACCCAACTTTGCATTGAATGGAGAAGTCAGCAAATGACAAATAACGCACTTATCCTTTGGTCAATGTCCCCCAAATTTCTCCAGCTAGTCTGACAGGTTACCCAACTGGAAGTTGTTAGCCAGGTGGAGTGCAGTTGAGTTTTTTCTCTTCCAATTTCTGAGACAAGGGAGTATGCGGACAAGCAAGGACGGCTTGATACCCTTTGATGGACTAACAAGGAATTGATACAGGAACAAGCTGCCCGCCTTAACCAAATAAACAACGCTAATCATCAAGCGGGTAACGCTAGCTGGCAGCATGCACAAATGCAGAGTGTAATCAAAGAAGTCCACTCGCAACTACAAGCAGTGGAGCAACAACTGAATGTTGAGTGGGAATTCCATCAGGAATTGCAACATCAATTATGAGACATTGCAACGGGAATTCTAGGATGGACGGTGTAGATGCTATATGGTTAAAACGGAGCAGTTAATCAACAAACATTTTGTGGAGCATGCCGGAGCCAGGGGAAGTGATGCAGTTAGTGGTGATTCAGGGAAGAATGCTTTGGATCAGCTAACAAATATCCCTCAGGTGGTGCAATGGACCCCCCACGTGACACTACTTCTTCTGAGTCCATTTTGATGGAACAAGTCCGTCCAGCCAGCTGTATGATAGTTCACAAGGGGGTGGTTCCCTTAGTCGCTCAGGAACTAATTCACCTGCTTCTTGCGACAGAAGCCTGGAGCAAGGCAAAGCTGTTTAAATTGAAAAATTTACCTTTTTTCAGTCATGTTGGGAATCTACATGGTTACTTTAAGCACTTTAAATTCTCCATAGAAGGGGCTTCTGATTGGTGGAAAGCGAAACTATTGCTGTCCACTCTAGATGTGGAAAGTGCTGATTAAGCCACCTGCTATCTTCAAAATAGTTTGGTATCCTACAAAGAAGTTAAAGCAATTGTTCTCCAACTGTTTGGGGGCACTACCAAGATGGCTCAATGAAAAGCTGACTTTATGACTATACAGTTTCACCAAAATGAGAACCTGTTAGAATTTGCTGAACATTTCTCAGCGAAGGCACATGTGCTACTTGGAGCTAACATTTCATCTGCCGAGGATGTTGGTATAGTGAGACGGTGGCTGTCAAACCATATTGGGAACTATATAATGCTATGTCTCACATTTTGGATGGAGATGCCAGACTTATCCGAATTGTGAACACTTTATGATGACTCTCTGCCACGTTCAGCGCCCCCAACATAGCCTGAAAAACCTCTCCTGTCTCCACTCCAAACTCTTCAGGATATGGGCCACAGCGACTGGGTTATCAGCTGCTGGAACATATTTGTCCCTCATACAAATCAGTGGACCCCTTTAAGCCTATGTATGCTTCACCAGTTCATCCATGACCCTGGAACCATACTGTCAACTTCTAAACTGGTCCTTCCACCACAAGTTATATATGTGAACCTTTTATGAATACTTGCTTCCAGTGCGGACAAAGAGGACATTATGTGGGTAATTGCCTTAGCAAACCACAAGTGTATGCAATACTAACTGAGAAAATCGAGCAGGGAAAAGCTTGAGCGAAGTAGAGATGGGACGCTCTACCTTCACTAAGTCCAATTCGCTTGTCCCTAACAATTCCCAAATGTCCTTTTGGGTAGGATTCAAACCCCAATCAGATGATTTATTATACCAACAGCTTCCACAGGATACCCCTGCTTCCCTTTTGGAGAGCAAAAATTCACCCCCAAGCCCAAGTTCCACCAGGACGTGAAGAAGCTTATGCATGGCAGGTCCTGGAACAGACTGGCACCAACCACGTGGATCCCTTGACAGACCTCGCCTCTTTAGTGGGGGTTAACGTGGCCATTCTGGTGGAAAAAATCGCTAGTGAGTATCCTCATATTGGCAAGGGCATATTCTCCTTTTTGAGTAACACAAATCCTTTGGACGTACATGTAATAAACACTGATGGTTCTTCTTAGTTGGAATGCACTTCCTGCAACATTTTCGTTCAAAACACAAAAACTTCGCGCTATCATAGACACAGGGGCCCCTGTGTATATAATTTTTACCAGGTTGGTGGCTAAGCTTCTGTCAAAGCTGGATGTGAACCACTGAGTAGTATATGGGACCATGGGAACGCAGAGTACTGTGTCCAAAGAAGCATATAGCGCATTGCCTTTACAATTTGGGTCAGTCAGGGAGTCCACTCCAGTGGTGGTTCTACCAAACAATAACTATGACATGTTAATTGTTGCAGCATTTATGAGGAAAATTAAAGCTGTGATAGATATGGCGGAGGAAACCCTTAATATTTTAGGCCAATAGATCCCCATATATTTTACCTCTTGTAAAATCCCAACGAATCCATTCCACTATAGTCAAACCAATCTAGTGTACAGCAACAGAGTGATATCTGTTTGTTATCAATGTCTGAAGCGGTGGACCAGGGCCCTCCCCAACCAGATTTATGATTACAAAGGGATCTTGCTTTGGGAAGCAAGCACTTTGATTTTATAATCTGGACACCAGTGCATAGTAGGGACTGAGCTTGAAATTAATGTCCCTAAGAGCTTTATGGAGAAATTATGGCGCCTCACCAGCAGTCACGGCTTGAACCACATGTGGCTCCAGGGTTACTGCTACCTGATAATGGGGAGGTGAAAGTGCTACTAGCAAAATTACAGAAAAAGACAATAACGATCCAGCGGCACCAAGTAATGGCTTACCTACAATTAGTTCCTATAGAGGAAATTCGCCGTATTCATTATTTTGGCTCATGGGAGGATTTTAGACTACCGGAAAGCTCATTGCTTGGCATATTGCCCATAGTTCCATGAAAAGCACTTATGGGATTATCAGTGGAACAGCAAAATAAGGATATGGCTTTATTTGAAATTTGTTGAGATATTTTTGCACATGACAATCATGATTTGGGGTGCACTCAAGGGGTGGTACATCAGATAGATTTGGAGGATCACCCTCCATTCAATTGCAACCTATTAGGTGATCAAAATTGGCAGAAGAGGTTGTCTCTTATGAGGCGGATAAACTTATCGTGCAAGGGATGCTAGAGCCATCAAACAGTCCGTGGGCATCACCAGTGCTCATTGTAAAGAAAAAAGATGGCTCAAATTGAGTGGTTATTGACTATTGCAAACTCAATAACATAACAAAGAAGGATTCCTACCCTCTTACGCGGATTAATGACACATTAGACTGATTGGGTAGGGCGAATTATTTATCCGCCATGGATCTGATATTGGGGTACTGGCAGATCGAATTGCCATCTGTGGAATGGGAGAAATGCACGATCATCACTTCAAGAGGGTTATTCCAGCTGACTCACATGCCACAAGGGTTGTTCAACGCCCCAGCTACATTCCAGCGTGCCATGGATATGGTTTTAGGTGATTTAAAGCTATCCTGCATCTTAGTTTACCTCCATGAAATCAATGTGTTCTCACGGACATTTACAGAGCACCTTGTCCACTTGGAACAAGTGTTTCAGCGCCTTGCTGCTGCTAATATCAAAATTAAGCTTCAGAAGTGCTATTTCTTTATAGAACATTAGAATACCTCAGGTTAGTTGTGGATTCCAATGGACTTAAACTGCAGCTGGCTAAAGTGGAAGCAATAAGCAAGATTACTCGCCCAAGTAATAAGCGGGACATTCAAGTGTTTTTGGAGATGGTCAGGTATTACTGACAGTTCATTCCCGCTTTCAGTTGCATTGGGGTCCCACTTTTTGAGTTATTAAAGAAAAACGCTTCTTTCGATTTGATAGAATGATGCCAGAACTCTTTCAATGTGTTGCACACCACATTAGCAAGCACACCCATTTTTCAATATCCCAACTTAGACAAACAGTTCATAGTGCAAATGGACACATCCCTCACCATTATAGGGCCAGTATTATCCCAGAAGTACAATGACAGCGTGGAGCATCCTGTTGCATTCTGTAGTCAAAGCTTAAACTGTCATGAACAAAACTACACTGTGACTGAGCAGGAGTGTTTATTGGTGATCTACACTTACAATCAGTTTTGGGTATAATTACATGGGGTAAAATTCCAAGTAGTGATGGATCACGCTTACTTGCAATGGCTACAGAATCTGCATGAACCGGAAGGATGGCTTGCACGTTGGGCTCAGAAGCTCCAAGCATATGATTTCAAGATTATACACCGCCTGGGAGCAAAACATCAAAATGCGGATTTTCTTTCTCAGCTGCCTACAGTTGCTATCACAGTGGATTTAGCCAACATAATGTACAATAAGATGGTGGTGAACAAATACAAGGATGAGCTGCTGCAGGTGATCAAGGTATTAGATGGACTCAGGGAGAATACTTTTCTATGTGGGGAAGAACTATACACAGTGCATTCAAAAATTTCTGGGACTAACGTTTTAAAGACACAACTTTACAAATAAATAAACTTTCTTTTATCATAATTTAACATACAGCCTTTCCCTCTCTATACATATTTATATTGCTAAAACAATTGTTAAAAGGTATGCACATAGTTCCTATTTTGTATAACCACGTTTAAATCAGCTGTCACATTCTTCTGAATTGTCTCTACTTTATCAAAAGGATGAACCTTCAGTGTCACCTTCAGATTAGAGAATAGAAAGAAGTCAGACAGAGCCAAATCTGGTGAATAGGGTGGATAATTATAATCTGAAGGTGGCACTGAAGGTTCATCCTTTTGATAAAGTAGAGACAATTCAGAAGAATGTGACAGCTGGTTTAAACATGGTTATACAAAATAGGAACTATGTACATACCTTTTAACAATTGTTTTAGCAATATAAATATGTATAGAGAGGGAAAGGTTATATGTTAAATTATGATAAAAGAAAGTTTATTTATTTGTAAAGTTGTGTCTTTAGAACTTTAGTCCCAGAACTTTTTGAATGCACTGTGTATAAGCGGATTGGAGACTTGACGCTGAGTTTCCCTAAACCTTTGGCTAAACCCGTGATTATTATGGATGCTCATTGAGCTGTAGGTCATGGAGGATTGCGCAAAAAGCTGAAGTTTCTGTGACCCTGATACTACTGGGAGAGCATGCATTATTACATATTGGAAATGGTTAGTTGTTGCCATCAGTGTCAAGTGGAAAAGCCTTTCCACAAGAGGACCACATACCAGCTGATTAAACCCTGGTTCGCCTGGCACACCATTTCCATTGATGTAGTGGGACCTCTGCCAGATAGCTCCAATCAATCCAAGTATATAATCGTTGCCATCAATCATCTGATCCAATGGGTGGAGGCCAGGGCCGTTAACAACTTGGGCGCGGTCACCACTGCCAAGTTTATTATGGAGTGTGTTATACAGCGACATGGCTGCCCACAGTTCATTTTAATGGATAATGGAACCAACTTCACTTCACACATCCTGCCAAAGTTGAACGAATTGATGGTGATCTGCGGGGTTTTGACCACCCCCTATCATCAAGAATCAAATAGAATGGTGGAGCGGGTCAATGGAACCCTAGTGAACATACTCTATAAATTGGTAAAGGATTGACCCTCAGAATGGAGTGCCCTTCTACCTACAGCTATGTTCGTGTATAATATCAGCTATCATTTGTCCACTGGTAAGAGCCTGTTCCAACTGCTGTATGGTCGACATTCCGCTCTGCCTGCCTTGCTTTATTTGTGTGTAGAGGACACTGGTGGTGTGGACCCTTAGCGATATTTGAAGACTCTTATATACACTAATTAAGCTGCAAATGGAAGCTTACTCAATCAGTTTGGCCAAGAAGATTCACAATCAGACATCCAATCAAAAGAGACAGAGCAGACTCACGCTGTTTGCTGTAGGGAACCATGTTTTATTCCACGACCAGCACAGATTTGGGAGGAAAAACAAGCTCTTTAAAATCTGGGCATGGTCGTTTGAGATAATCAAGAAGACTGGCATGGATGTTTATACTATCAAGGAACCTTCAGGGGTTAAATTATAAACAAATTTCATGTGGAGTCCTATGAGCATATAAACAGTAAGAGCATATTGTCCAGTCATAGGGGGGGTAATGTTGGGAAGTTGATATGACTGGATGATACACTACCCATACCGGTGGATCGGAGGGTGAATTGAGATGAGTCTTGAGATTTACAAAAAGGCATAAAAATTATAATAAATCAAAATGATGACCATTTGGCGAATTGAGGGGAATTACGCCAAGATTTGATAAACAAGAGCTTCTAGAAAAGGAAATTTGAATAGAAGACAACCAAGCCAAGGATGCATCCAGCTTGTGGAACTGAGATATAAAGTGTCACATGGAGGATTGAGGAGGGGGTCTTTTCTGATGATTAGGTGATTGAAGGTAAGTCTGCAATTATTATAAGTTTAATAAAGGTCAAAATAAGGGGCGATTGCTCCATATATAGTTTATCAAGTTTTTTATTATAAAATCAGCGATCTTTATATAAAGTAATTTGGTTGCTTAGTGGCTAATACCCTGTGCAAACTGACTCGGCGGAATCAAGCCTATACGCTGAGAACCAACAGTGAGTAAGCAGTTTTATGTTATATATAATAAAACCTAAATTAATCCTTAAAAATTGTCTTCTAATAAATATACCTGAGCAACGATGGGTAACTCCTCCAGTCACTTTATATACTTATACCAAAATAACTTCAAATATTCCAAATTAAAGCTGAAACCAAGAATTCTAGCTTCAATAATTTGTGTAAGATCCAAACTTGCCTAAACCATCAAAACCCCATAAGGCTCGAGGTCATCCAGGACTTAATGTATAACCAGGATAAAATTTAGCTTAAAAGTTGGCATATTAAAGTTTGAACTTTAAATTCAAAGTAGGATCAATGTTATGACTATCCAATATACTCAGCATTGCTTGAATTTATATTTTATTAAATGATTCTAATGTTTTATTTTAGCTTTCATATTGTAGATATACAGCAAACCTTTAGCTAAAGCTATTGAACTTATTAAATCAACCATATACTAAACTGCTTGGCTAAAATAACCTCTGACTCCTATTAAAATTATATATTTTATTTTGATGGTATATATAACTGCTATTTATCTCATTATGCTTAAGAGAGAAAAAACCTGCCTAGGTGGTTTCCTTGATATATAAGATATTTATGTCAAGTTTTTAGAAATTTGTTCAGTAGTTTAGGAGGACATATGGAATATACCTACACACATATATATTTAATGATTTATTTATTAAGACTTGACTATTTATAGTAGATAGGGAAAAAAGCTAGTTATAAAGATAAATTTCAGTATAGAAAGATTTGCCAATACTAACTGGCTTAAAGTGTAATCCTTGGGGAACAACCCCTGTGGCTTGACTGGGAGAGTTTCCAATTTTGAACAAAAAAGAGGAAGAAGCTGTCAGCCATTACCCGAGTCACCCTGGGCAATCTAGCCCATGTGGTGGACAAGAGATGGGTAATAACATATCCTCTGAAAATCATGCCTTGTCTGCCCCTGTGTCATGTTTATATGACTAATTGAGGGCACCAAACGCAAGAACAAGGCTGGGTGGCAGGAGGTCCAAAAGATCAAGTTGCAGGAACTTTCTGACCTAAAGCACACATTGACCAACGCTGGGTATAGGCCAGGTATTCCCAAGCTGATACAAGTGAGTTGCATAATGCCCAGCCCCTTGTTTCATCTCTTATGTTAAAACAGACAAGTTATTTATTAAATGTGACAGTTAATATGGTTAATCAGTGAACGGGTGTTTGAAACTCATTCGCTTTATGAAATTACTAACTTGGGTCAGGCTCAACTTCAAATGATCACTTGAGTAAGGTTGATTTTTGAGTACATTATCCTGTCAGATGGAAGTGTGCACTTATTAGTGCACTAAGGCTTAGTACCACTTTCTCCAATCAATGATTTCCCCAAGTTGACTTAAATATGTTTTCTTGAGACCAACCTTTCTTGTTGGTCATCTTCCCTTCAACAAACCTCTAGTCAGTTTTACGTTTTTTCTTGTGTTGACTTGGGAAAACCTGTGCACAGACATTTTGAATAGTCTTGCATCACATTAGCCAATTTATCTGTTTAAATTATTACAACCTCAGGTACACTGCTGGGCCGCTAATGTTCCCTTCAAACTGGGTCACCCATTTACATTAACCTTGTACAAAGCTTGTTAGAAACTTCCCTTTAGGGCACAGCCAAGCTTTGCTGATTGTTCGATCCCTAATTACTTGTGTTATGTTAACCACCCTCGCCATATGTCACTTTAGCTCAAGCACCCTTTGTGGGGCTCTCCTTACTTTAATATTGATGATTAGTTCCCTGGCGTTGGGCCTGTGCACCAAGCACCACCACGCTGGGAACTGGAGAGTTATAGACACTCTCCTGACATTAGATGACCAACCACTTTACTTTTCATGCATGAACTTTTTCCATGTGGGACTTTCAGGAAGTGCAAACAGTGTGTGCCAGCTGTTGGTCATGGCGGCAGTGGGGCCCACCACTGTTTTGCATTTTGCTGATGGTTGGAGCATCTTGGCTTTATGCTGCTACCTTGTTGGGATTTTTGCCCATATTCCCAGCCTGCTAGATTACCTGGTGTCGCTAGGGGAAAAATCTCTAAGGTGAAGTGAATCAAAAATTGGTTGGCCTAAGTTTCTTAAAAACTACATT
Organism: Massospora cicadina; assembly: GCA_022478985.1. Taxonomy (NCBI): domain Eukaryota; kingdom Fungi; phylum Entomophthoromycota; class Entomophthoromycetes; order Entomophthorales; family Entomophthoraceae; genus Massospora; species Massospora cicadina. The sequence goes on along the minus strand of JAKSZP010002859.1, from coordinate 53,906 downwards.
TGGGGGATTTTGGGATATTCACCTGGTTGTATCCATTGGGGATTGATCCTGATGAATACCTAAGATCTCATCGGGCGGAGCGGCTGACGAAATAGGGGCATCTGATAGTGATTAACTATCAGGTGTACCAATTGGGATTGGTCAGATTCCATCACCAACTGATTGAGAATGAATAGTGAGTTGCGAGGCGAGTGATGCTACCTGTAACTAGTGAATTGATTGGTTGGTGAAGTGACCTGCCATAATGGGTAATAAACCCATTACCTAAGCAGGTCAATAGCCAATTATGGTTGGTTCGCTTGGATTGAGAGGAAGACATTAGGGACACATTTTCTGACTCTTTCCGTTTGAGGTTTCAGGGGTGTCCAATGACAGAGTCCTAGCCAGGATGGGGAAGACCATCGCTGCCAAGATGAGGATGGGTGATTTAATGGCAACGGCTGCCATTTCACTGAAGAGGTGTTGACTGAGGGTTTGATGGCTGAATCCCCTACTATATAATTCCCCAGATTCACTATAATAAAAAACACATTAAAAACCGCCATTTTGAAATACAACATTTAGTAAAACAGTATTTTTGGTAATAATAATATTGTTGATTTGGTGTTTAGTTTAACCATCAGCATCCATTATGATGTTGCATCTCAAGGATATTATCGCAGAAGGCAAAAATTGGAAGACTCTCAGAGAGAAGAGTAGAGATCCAAGCAGGGATCTAGAGACAAAGGGAACCACAATCAGGGATAGCTTCCAACTGTGTGTTGGGCTGAAAGAGACTGTCACTGGGGTATCTGGACGAAGATCAGGTGGACAGGAATATAGGGAATGAATCCTCACAAGTATGACTTATAGAGTATTTAATCAGAAGTACTGGCCAAAGTGTTGGGCCTAATAATAGTTCAAACTCAACTATGTATAATAGTCTTCATACTATTATTGGATAATACATTATATACAATGCAAAGTGAATGAGGAAATCAAACCTGTGCAGTAAAAAGGTTACTGGGTTGATGACTAATAATCAATCTTTAAGTGTATTTTTAAAAGTTGGTGCTCGCTACAGGGGTAATTGAGTAAAGAATCTATTAATAATGTCATATAAAGAAGAAATGCGCAAGTTGTGGACCAAGATCACCACATTGAATCAGTATGCCTTAAACTCAGCGGACCATCAGGAGTTTGTGGCCTTGGAAGAGCGAGTCACCAAGGTGGAGGAAGGAGTAGAAAACGTAGCCAACTTCAGGAACGAGTTACTTGGCAAAGTAAACTCATTAAAGAAGAAAGAAGGAGACCTTTTTTGAGAGGTCCTATTCCTGAAATGGAGTGAGAAGTGGATCACGTTCATTTAAGAAAGTTTGGTGTGGATATTGAGAAATTGATGAAAGAAGTAGAGGACTTGAAAGCCCACAGATGTGCATGTGAGCCCAATATGGCCAGCGACGCCAAAGAGAGAAGTCCTCGCAAAATACTTGGGAAGTTGAATACCCAAAAAAATATGCTGCCCGCACTAATGCCATTTCAGAGATGACGCCCAATGTCACTCCACAAGTTAGCTGAGTAGCCAAACTGAGAGAATCGGCCCAAAATGACTCAGAGAAATTTAGAGCAACACCAAAATTGCCAACATTCCATTGGGATAATGCCCCAGCATTTTTCTGACTGTTTGACATGACTATGAACAGATACGGGGATTGTCAAAAGGCGTTGACAGTCATGAACTGCCTGGACACTGACTGACAGAACCTAGTGTTACCCCACTTGGAGGGGGACAGCTGGTCGTATGCTGAGGCTAAAGCGGCCATAATGAAGGAGATCTGGAGTCCAACCTGCATGTCGAAACGCAAGCAAGAATTTATGGGAATTCAATTCCATAAAGACGAGTCTCTTGCTAGCTTCACGGATTGATTTTACCAGAAGTCGCAGATCCTGGCTGGAGCAAAAGTGTTAGACAACTTTGATGTGAGAATCGCTTTGCAAGCAGCCCTTTGGCCCTATTGCAATTTGCATCAAATGATGTCTTCTGTATTTGTGACAGAGATAACTACCTCACAAATGGTAGACAACCTGGAGATTTTGGGAGCAACGTTCAATGCCCCAAATAGAAGCTTCAAGTCTAATCTGGTCCAAAATCCAAATCCCATGAAGAGAAGTGAAGGCGCAAAATAGGCTACTAACTGAACTGTGCCAGAAAATAAGCCCAAAGAATTCAGATGGTTAAATAAGAAAGAGAAGGTCTGCTTTCAGTGTGGTGGGAAAGGACATTTCATCGCACACTGCAAAAAGCTAAAGGATCAAATTAACATAGTCCAGGCCAAGGAGACAGCAGCTGCCAAAGATTCAGAAAAAGGGCCTGCTGCCTAGACAAGAAACAGTCTAGAGCGGCAGAGAAACCTGTTTCTCCCAATATCATGAATTAGGAGATAGACATTAGTGATCTGTTTGTAGATGACGAGCAGGATCAGCTATACCAAGTGGTCAACATGGATGTAAGTGCCGTGACCAGAGCTGGGGTGAATAAGATCAACCCTGAGATAATTCAGGAAGTTGCCCGGCCATACGCCCAACAACGGGCAGAAATGATTTGGACCACCGAGAATCCTGATAAGTTAGCAGACGTTTATTTAGATGAGGCCAATCTGTCGATCCCCCTTGGCATAATAAAGGAATCATTTCCTGAATTATTGGTGCAGATTATTAATACCCTAGATTCAGCTAATAACACTGCTATTCACTCAGTAAATACTATATATTACAATACTCTGAGTGTACATATATAGATATTCAAGTGAATTGAGTAAGGGTGAGGGCGATAGTTGACAGTGGAGCGCCCATCAATATTGTGTCAACCAAGATGGTGAAGAGGATGAAGATCTCTCCAGACTTGAAACACAAGAAAGAATTTGGAACAGCTGGGCCAGACACCACCGTTTCCTGTGGAGCATATAGTGCGCTGCCACTACGATTTGGGTCATTGGTGGTATCTTCACCAGCGATAGTTTTGGTGAACCAGAACTATGATATCCTGATCAGAACGGAGTTTCTGCGGAAGTACGGAGTTAAATGTAACTTTGAGGATAATACATTGACCATCCTGGGTCAGACGTTACCATTGGTATATCAGAAGGATGGTGAAGTTCCGTTGAATAGGAGAAACAACTTCATTAATATGATACACAATGATGGCATTGTACCAATTCAATACCAATTAGTTGGTAGGAAGTGACAAGAGATGCCAGCGGAAATCCTAGAAAACCGGGGAATTCCATTAAAATCAAGAAGGAAAGGACCATACCAGCTGGATTGCAGATAATAGTCGACACAGGGTTGACTTTGGAGATTCCAGAGCTGTTGTATGGAGAAGTTGGAAGCCCCTGGAAGAAGTCCAGAGTGGAGCCATGGGTGGCTCCCACGATAATAATGATGGGCCATGGAGAAATATGAGTTCTCCTGGCAAATTTGAGTGAAAAACTGATAAAAATCAAGAGGAATCAAATCATCGCATTTATTCATTTGATCCAGATGGCAGAATTGAGATGATTCCACAATTTTGGGTCTCTCAAAGAAATGGGATTACCAGCTGGGGTGGCTGAAAGCACAAACCTATTGATTGATTGAGAGTAGCTCGCAGATCTGCCAGAAGGGCAGAAGGAGGAGATGCTCAAATTATTTGAGAAATATTGGGAAGTGTTCGCTCAGGACAACCACAATTTGGGATGTACACGAGATGTAATTCACAAGGTTAAGACTAGGGAAAATCTACTGATAAGGATGAGAACGATCTGAAGATCAAAAGCTGCTGAAGCGGTATTAGAGGATGATATCAGCAAACTAGTGAAGCATGGGCTTCTAGTTCCATCGTCAAGTCCCTGGGAAAATCTGGTCTAATCGTGAAGAAGAAGGATGGATCAAATTGGGTGATGATTGACTATCAGAGGCTGAACAAAATTACAAAGAAGGATTCATATCCCTTATTGAGGATCAACAATGTGCTGGATTGATTAGAAGAAGCGAAGTATTTCTCCGCGATGGACCTAATCTTGGGATACTGGCAGATTGACTTTCCAGAAGAAGACCAAGAAAAATGTGTGATTATTACTGTGCAGGGGTTATACCAGCTGACAAGGATGCCCCAGGGTCTTTGCAATGCGCCTGCGACGTTCCAGAGGGCCATGGACGCGATATTAAGCGACCTTAAGTTTTCATGCATCCTGGTATATCTGGACAATATCAATGTGTTCAGTAGAACGTTTACTGATTACCTGCACCACTTGGAAGAAGTTTCTAAGAGACTGTCCGCAGCTAACCTGAAGATCAAGCCAAGGAAGTGCCACTTCTCCAAGAGAGAGTTGTAATACCTGGGATTCGCGATCAACTCAAGTGGATTGCAGCTTCAAACCCAGAAGATAGCAGCTATAGAGCGCATGGATGTACCAAAAAGTGTCCGAGACATCCAAGTATTCCTTGGGATGGTCAGATACTACAGAAATTTATTTGGGACTTCGCCCAAATAGCTGAGCCTTTATTTCATTTATTAAAGGATCTGAAAAAAGGACTCGTATGGAATGAAGAGGCCCAGGACTCCTTTAATGAGTTACGCCGGTATTTGATAAATTCACCAATTCTGAAATATCTGAATTTTGATTAGGAGTTTATCATTCAAACTAATGCTTTGTTGATGGCGATTGGCGCCATACTGAGCCAAGTAGATGAACTTGGGGACGAACATCCGGTGGGGTATGTGAGACAGATATTCTCAGCTGCTGAGAGGAACTACACTGTGACTGAGCATGAATGCCTTGCAGTCATTTATGAATGTAAGAAGTTTCAGGTGTATGTCCACAGAACGCACTTTAAGGTGGTGATGGACCACTCTTTGCTGTGTTGGCTGCACAATCTAAGGGAACTGGAAGGAAGACTGGCCCAATGGGCACTTAAGCTTCAGGCTTACAATTATGAGATAGTCCACCGAGTGGGGGCTTCTCACCAGAATGTGGATGGCTTATCGCGATTACCAATGGTCCAGTTGGTATACCCGCAGGCGGATGAGCTATTCTGGAGAATGGTCAAAGAAAGAATTGAGGATGAGCCTCAAGAAATCCAAGGTGCTCTCCAAAAAGCAATGGAAAACCCCAAGACTATGGATGAATAAGTATTCAAGACAATCAATGGAAAGTGCCCAATATTCCCAAAACTGTCAAAAAGAGCAGCAATAGTACAAGCAGCTCACAAGGTTGTTGGTCACAGAGGCCTGAGAAAAACAACTGACCATATTTGCCAGTATTAATACTGGGAATTGATTAACTACAATGTCGCAGATCATCTGGCTTGTTGCATGGAATGCCAGCTGCATAAACCACACAAGAATACAACTGGATACTGACTAGTCTGACCTGGATTCACCTGGAACATAGTGTCCATCGACATAATGGAACCGCTGTTGATGAGCACATGTCAAGAGAGTGTCTGTAACTCTCTCGTTCCCAGCAAGGTGATGTGGGATGCAAACCCACATTGCTAGGGAACTAGCCGTTAGGAGAATGGGAAAGAAGACACCTCTAATGGTGCCTGTGCAAAAGGTACCCCAGGCAAGGGTGTAGAGCGCAAATATAGTATCAGGTAAGTAAGAAACATAACAGCTTAAGTGGACCCTAGAGGGGAGTCCATAATCAAGTGTAACTTGGCGTCAGGGGGCTTGGGTGCCTCGATCTGGAGGGGACCTGGGCGACCCAAGGGAGCACCTGGGATTTTGGTAAGTTGTGATAAAAGGTAGTGGCCCACATAGTTGGAGACCTCCCCAAAGAGGTCCGCCACCAAGTTCACCCAAGGAACCATTAGTAAAACGTAAAATAACGGGTAATTTTATTTAAGAAAAGTCGACCAACAAGGAATGTTGGTCACAAAAAACGTATTTAAAGTGGGTCAGGGAAATCAAGGTTCTGCGGAAGTGCGCCCAAGCCTTGACACTCCAATAAAATGACGCTTCCATCCATTTTTGTAAAATACACCAAAAGTGCCTTTACATGAGTAATTGATTGAAGCTGTATTTTACCCAAACTTGAAATTCCATAACTTGAACGGGATTTAAACCCTTGCTCTCTAATTAACCAAAGTGAACCGTCTTCATTTGTAACATAAATCGTTCATTTCAGTGCCTGGGCTGAGATAAGAGGCTGGGCGTTTTGAACCCCATTAGTATCAACCTGGGCATGCTCATCTTGCACCCAGCGTTAATCTAAGGTGTGTTTCAGGTCAGGAGTTGCTGGAGTTTCACCTTCTGGGTCTCCTGTCACCCAGCCTTATCTTTAGCATCAGTTCCCACTATTAAGTCATCCAACCATGACATTACCCTCTCCTCCTTCTTGGGCTCCACCCCCTCCAGGGGCGTTTGCTAAGGAGAAGTTCTTATGTGCTGGTGGCAACTTCATAGCAGCAACGGCTGGCTTAGGCTGAGATCCTGCAGCCTCAGGGAAACGATTATGGAATGATTTGATCAGGTCTTGGGCATGTACACAATCCCATGCCGGCACCCAACTGTTCTCTGCTGCGTCAAACCCCTTCCAGGATACCAGGTACTCAAGGCGTCACTTAACCCAGTGGGAGGCTACTATTTCCTCCACTTCCCATTCCGGCGCCCCATCCACAATATAAGCCTCAGGAGTCACAGGTGGAGGGCCCTCAAACAATGTCAATTTGCTTTCATGAAAGACAGAGAAGATCTGAAACGCGGAGGGAAGATCCAATTGGTATGAGGCATGACCCACCTTTCTAACTACACGGTAAGGACCAATCCTCTTTGGACCCAGCTTTTTGCATGGCTGCTTGATATGGATGTTGCGAGCATCAAGCATCTTAATTCCCCTTCCTTGTATGCTGGACCCACTCGGCGCTTTCCATCAGCATTCTCCTTATAAACCAGCATAGCCGCCTCCAAGCTTGTGGACACCCCCTGATGGACCTTCTTGAGAGTCTTAGCAAAGTCCAGCACTGCTTCCACTTTGGAACCACAGCTGGGCTCCATGTTAAAAGCAGGGTTAAAGCCGTGGTTAGCAAAAAAGGTGAACAACTGATTGATGAATGTAAAGTGTTGTTGTAGCTAAACTGGGCTATGGGAAGGTGAGGAACCCAATCTGAATGATCTGCGGTGGTGTAACAACGCAGGAACTGTTCCAAGCACTGGTTCACTTTCACTCTGCCCATCTGATTGGGGGTGATAAGCAGTTGAACGGCAGGGGCGTATCTGAAGAGTTTTACACAACTCTTCCCAAAAGACAGAGGTGAACTGGGGTCCCCGGTCACTAATGATTTCTTGAGGAACCCCATGAAGTGCAAAAACATGGGCGATGAAGAGCCTGGCCATTTCAGCGGTAGTTACAGTTGTTCTGCAAGGAATAAAGTGGGTGAACTTTGTAAAGCGGTCCACCACCACCATTATTGCATCATATCCATCTGAAACTGATAGCTCCACAATGAAATCCACTGATAGGGAAGTCCAGGGCCCTTCAGCCTTTTGGACTGGTATCAGCAACCCTGCTAAAGGTTGCCTGTTGGGTTTCATTTGATTGCAGATCAGGCACTATTTACAGTACCGCCCTACCTGAACAGGCAAGCCCTTCCAATTAAAAGTGCGTCATATCAACTCCAAGGTCTTTGCTTTTACAGGATGACCAACAGTGATTCCGTCATGATGGTCCTGGATGATCTCCAGGTGTAGTGGTCCAGCAGGAACCCATAGGCGCCCCTGAAACCACACCATCTCATCCTTCATGTGATAACCCCTAGATAAGTCCTCCTGATTCAGGGCGCTCTTAGCGAGAACAACAGCATATTCAGCTGATAACGGATGAGAAAGAACTACCTTTCTAAACATACTATATTCTGCTGCATTTTCCAGAGGCATGAGCGCTAGCGGATGTACCCTTGACTTAGGAAGTTGAGACAGAATCATACTAAGTGGAATCATCAACTGGGTGTTGTGAATCTCTACCTCCTTTGGATTGGGAGCCAAAGCAGGGTTGCGGCTTAAAGCATCCGCCAAACCATTCTCCTTGCCCTTGGTGAACTTATAGGAAAATGTAAATAGGGCAAGGGTCTCATGCCAACGGGTCTGACGTGGTGTTAGCACATGTGGAGCACGGTAGTACAACAGGGCTTAGTGGTCTGTGCATACCTAGAATGGTTGAGAGGAGCCATGTAAGTGGTGACGCCAATAAATCAGCGCCTCCACCACTGCTAATAACTCCTTGTCATATATGGCGTAGTTTAACTCATGCGGAGACATTTTCCTAGAAAAATATCCAACTGGATACTCAGACCCATATTCACCCACCTGTAACAGGGCAGCCACAATGGCAAAGTTGGAAGCATATGAGGACACAATGAACTCCTTTGCAGGGTCAACATAGCGAAGGATGGATGTGGATAACAAGGTGCACTTAGCCGCTTGGAAAGCATCCTCCAAAATGGGGGACCACTAAAGCACCTTGGCACCGCTGGCCTTATATAAAGGGTGCTGCCACCTTGAGAGATTGGGTGTGAGCTTCTTGAGAAACGTACACGTCCCCAAAAGCTCCTCAATTCCTTGACTGAGGTGGGGGTAGGCCACTCACGAATAGCCTTCTCCTTGTCTGGAGTTATCATATGGCCCTGGTCAAAAATGACGTTGCCCAAAAAAGTAACCTGGGACTTGAAGAATTCGCATTTACTAATCTTGAGGGTAAGGCAAGCGGCCATCAATCTCTCCATTACTTGTCAAAAGTGTACTGCATGTGACTCCTGATCTGGGGAAAACACCAGGATGTCATCCATGTAGGTAACCGCACATACCCCCAACAAGTCCCCCAACGCAGCATCAATGCGGCATTGAAAAATGGCAGGGGCATTCTTAAGCCCTAAGGGCATAACCCAGAACTGGAAAATCCCTTTTCTGGTGCGGAATGCAGTTAACCACTCATGGCCCTTCTTTATCTGGATTTGATTGAATGCATTGAGGCAGTCTAACTTGGAGAAAACTTTTGCCTTTTCCACATAGCGTGCAATATGAGAATCTAAAGGGATGGGATGGAGGTCGGATACAGTCACATTATTTAAATTTCCATAATCAACACACAGATGTAAAGTTCCATCAGCCTTCTCCACAAAGAGAAGTGGGGAGCAAACAGGAGGTACACTGAAAGATGGCACCTTTGGCCAATTGCTCCTTCACTCATACATCTAAAACCTCTTCCTCCCAGACAGTCAATGGGTATATGGGGAAGAAATATGCACCAGATCCACAGTGAGTTTGAAGTCACAGTCATACTTGGAATGATCAGGTAGCATATTAGCTGAAGCTGCATCAAAAGAAGATTCCAACTCCTCCAAACAGGAAGGTAAGGAAAGTCCCACAGTGGGCTTCAGCAAAGGGGTAAGATACGGACTGGGAACATTAGGCCAATGGGTTAATTTGTCTTGGGCGTTAGCCTCAGACAAAGGAACAATCAACTGGTGACCGTTTTTCAAAGACAAGGATAAAGTGTTTTCTTTCAAATTAGTTCTGACGTCAAACTTCCGCCACCACTCAACACCCAAAATAATGGGGAACAAGAGGTTTCTGATAGCTTGAAACTGGTCAGACAATAGATAAGAACCTACCTGGAAATCGACTGACTCCATGACGTTCAGTGTGAGGATACCTTGAGAAGCCCCACCTCTAACCATACCACCTGATGAGTAACTCAACTCAAGGTAGTCAATAAGGTTTTGGTCAATAAAATTATTTGAGGCACCAGTATCCACCAAAATAGTTGTGCTGAACTTTCCATAAGAGGATGTAAGAGTAGCAGTCAACAAGAAGTATCCAGAATGGGATTTATTCAACGCAAAAATACCACCAATTTACCAGAAAATTCTTCCTCCATTTTGAACAAGCCATCAGGGTATGTTTTGGAATCATAGAAGGGGAAGGGATAGTGGGCCACTCTTACTACTGAGACCACATATCCCATCACACCCTCTGCAGGTGCATATACATTTTTATATTTATGACGAAGTCCTTTTTTCAACTTCCTGAGAATCCCTAATCATGGTAGGGGTCAAATGAGGGTTCTCAGGAGTAATCTAATATACCAAAATAGGGTCCTCATCCAGACCATATGAGCATATAGACAGCTCGTTCTGGGATAAATTGCTCACATTATAAAACGCGTTTTCCAGATCTAATAAACCCACACTCATTCCGAGGGTTTGGTGTGCATCACTATCCAGGGCCATCACCCCCAAGCCCAGAGCTGATGCCTCAGCATGCACCTCAGAAATGTGTTGGGGAGAAAAAAATGATAACAGAATCCTTTATTTTGTTAAATTTGGGTTCAGACCCTCCAATGTTCCCAATTTTCGCCGAGATGGGGAGGAAATCATTGGGAAACATCTCACGATTCAAGGAAATATCACTAGTCAAGGACGCAATATTTATAGGAATGAGCATGGGTGACATCACTGAAGCGGAATCATCTGAAACCTTTACTTCATTCTCGGGGCTAGACCCCTGTACAGTTCCAAATTTAGAAGAAGTCAAAGGATTAGAAGGATAAGATTCCCTCATTTTAAGAGCGCGCGCGACTTTTCAGCTTCCATATTTATATGATTTGATCTGATGATGGCCAAATTACCTGGCCCCTTCCAGGTTAGGGTGGGAAAACTACCCCAAAGGTTTTTGACAAGATGATCAAAATTGGAAGGAGGTGAAAGCCAAATTGGGGAGTTTCACATTAATATGTCCAAGGTTGAATGGAGAGATAACGTTTTAACCTCGTCAGTTAATGGCAAAGCCTGGGCTTTTTTGCAGAATTCACTCAAGTATGCTTTCATCAACTGACCCACTTGACGCAGAGAAAAAACTCGAAGAAGGAATGGAGGGATGCTTCATCAGGTCAATTCTGCTCCAAGACCTGTTCCAAACCCTCCATTGTTCACCACAAGAGCGGCTGTGTGCAGAATACTGCAAAAACCCAGTCACCCACCTCGGTAGACAACTGAGACAACAGATCCACTCCTCACAAAAGCAGACGTGAACTAGACGAATTATTTTTCCCTAACGAGGGTTTTGGCTCAAGGGAAGCTAAGGCCTGTTGAATTTCCAAGTAAATCTCGAGAGAAAGGTGGGGAATCACAACATTAGGATCGCAAAAAGTCTGAGACCACCAGGTACAAGCAGGAAAGGTGGGCACTTCCTAATTGGTAGTTGTAAGAATAACGCTGAGATGCACCAATACAAAATCAAATGAGAAAACTGCGGTGAGCACCATCGTGGCAGTGACAAATGGCAAGCGCACCCAATTTACTAATAACAAAAGTCTCACACGGATAATTCTTATGCACGTATAATAAAAAGGTTGGTTGACTAATGTCAAGAGAGTGTCTGTATCTCTCTCGTTCCCAGCAAGGTGATGTGGGATGAAAACCCACATTGCTAGGGAATTATCCATTAGGAGAATGGAAAATAAGTCACCTCAAATGGTTCCTGTGCAAAAGGTACCCCAGGCAAGGGTGTAGAGCGCAACATATATTATCAGGTAAGTGAGAAACATAACAGCTTAAGTGGACCCTAGAGGGGGAGTCCATAATCAAGTGTAACTTGGCGTCAGGGGGCTTGGGTGCCTCGATCTGGAGGGGACCTGGGCGACCCAAGGGAGCACCTGGGATTTTGGTAAGTTGTGATAAAAGGTAGTGGCCCACATAGTTGGAGACCTCCCCAAAGAGGTCCGCCACCAAGTTCACCCAAGGAACCATGAGTAAAACGTAAAATAACGGGTAATTTTATTTAAGAAAAGTCGACCAACAAGGAATGTTGGTCGCAAAAAACATATTTAAAGTGGGCCAGGGAAATTCAGATTCTGTGGAAGTGCACCCAAGCCTTGACACTCCAATAAAATGACGCTTCCATCCATTTTTGTAAATTCATTAAAAGTGCCTTTACATGAGTAATTGATTGAAGCCGTATTTTACCCAAACTTAAAATTCCTTAACTTGAATGGGATTTGAACCCTTACTCTCCAATTAACCGAATTGAACCATCTTTTTTGTAACATAAATTGTTCATTTCAGTGCCTGGGCCGAGATAAGAGGCTGGGCGTTTTGCACCCCATTAGTATCAACCCGGCATGCTTGGCTTGCACTCAGCTTTGATCTAAGGTGTGTTTCAGGTCAGGAAGAGCCTGGAGTTTCACCTTCTGGGCCTCCTGTCGCCCAGCCTTACCTTTAGCATCAGTTCCCACTATTAAGTCATCCAACCATGACAGCACAGGTGAAGTCAAGTACATCATAGTAGCCATTGACCATCTGATGAGATGGGTTGAAACAAAAGCCCTAACCAAAGTTGCGCTACCAGTACTGAAAGATTCATCCTGGATCAAGTATTATACCAGCATGGATGTCCGCAAGTTCTATTGAGCAACAATGAGACCAACTTCATGTCTCATGTGATCCTGAGGCTAGATGAAATAATGGGGATCTGAGGAGTCGTGTCAGTACCATACTGGCCAGATATGAACAGGCTGGTAGAACGGGTCAATGGGACGCTGGCCACGACGTTGAGGAAGCTAGTCACAGGGAGAACTTCCGTGTGGGGAATGTACCTGAGTTCAATGATGTTCGCCTACAACATTAGTCATCATACAGCAACGGAAAAGACGCCATTTGCATTACTATATGGGAGGAAGGCCGCGTTGCCACCAATATTATATTAGGTAGTAGAACCTACGTTGGGATGAGTACCAAGCAATACTTGAACCAACTGATGAGAATCCTGATCAATATGAAATCGCAAGCATTCAATACAACCTTGAAGAAAAGGATACAAGCGAAATTAATGGATGACAAGAACTGACTGGCATTAGAAGAATATCAAATAGGAGAAAGAGTCGCCTATTGTGATATGCATGGTTTTGGACGAAGAAACAAATTGGATGCATTGTGGTCAGGTCCATTTGAAGTAATCGCTAAGATGGTGACCAATGCTTACTCCATCAAAATCTCTTGGATGGAAGAGTTGTAAATTGAGTCCACGCTAAGTATCTAAAGCATTGGATTGAGGAAAAAAATAAAAGAGTTCCCAAAGGACTGATGAGTCATTAAGTTGGTCATGTCCTAATGATTAGGTCAATTATGAAAAAAGGACCTCTGAACCAATCTAGATGGTTAAGTCCAAAAAAAGGACCTCTGAACCATGGAAAACTGGTAGGTTTAAGTACCCAGGACCCAGTTTGGGGGAAAAGATGAACCTCTGAACTGAAACAAGGTCAAGTACCATAGGAAAAAAGAAGAATAAAGATAAAAAATTGATAAAAGATATTGGAAAAAAAGATCTTAAAAATGCATAGAAAAAAAGATGATATACTTTTATAATTTTATTTTTATTGGTCATCCTCAGTATGAGGATGATTCTGCCTATGTCACCTCCTGGGGGAGGGAGGATGGATCGCAGTAGGAAGAAACAGCCCATCAAAATCTATATGTGATCAGACACTTGTGGGGGCGAGACCTACATGAAACCACGTTCATTGAGCGGACGCCAAGCCCTGAGAAAACGCGACTAGGGGAAGGGAAATTGAAATGTCAGAAGATGCTAATTGCAAAACCTCAGAGTGGGTAGGAAAACAGAAATAGAGAAAGAGGCAATTGGCAAATAACCCCGAGTAATCCTGATAAGGCACCAGAGCCAGAAGATTTGTCTTGAGCGCCTGCTGACGAGCTTCATCAAGGACACTGGACATGTGAGCCAGCAGCAATGAATGAATACTCAATGGGGGTTGTTGAATCATGCCCCCAATTAATGCCATCAATGAAAGATAGCGATGGGAAGCTCCAGAGAAGATGTAGTTGTGCAGAGAGCAGATTGCATCCTGCAAATGGCGACTATGGGCTTCACAGAAGCTAAAGCTGAATGACTGGTGGAAGCCAGGTGAGGCTGGAAGCTTCGTCGACCAACTTCAAAGAACTTGGCCAGCAAAGTGAAGAGCATAAGTGGCAGTATCTCAATCCAGAAGGTTGTCCAGATCAGAGGGATTTAGCGCTAATGTCAAAGCCTCAGTGACTTGGTCCCGGAGTTCAGCATAGGGGAGTTCAAAGTGTATGCTGTTCTCAATTGAGAGATCAGAAACCAGTACAGCGGGTTTGTAGAATTGACCAAGTCAGACGAGGAACTCAGGGAGCAAGTCTGACCCAGCCAAGAACAAACAATTCAGAGCGACCAGCATGATATCCAGAGCATTGATGATGATGTTTGGAGCATCATCAAAAGGAGCTGAATTCAGGAGGGTTTTGAAGTCCAACTCTGGAATTGACTGTAAAGGAAGAGTCAGACGAGAGTTGTTCAAAACAATGGCCAGCCTGGTTTCGGAGGGATTAGTTACCATTTATGGTAATCTAATGGAAGGACTAGCCGCTTGCGCCAGACTAGGTGTATGAGTCCTGGAAGGACCATAGAAGAGGTTTCATTGAGCATTCTGACTCATCTGCTGGAAGAGGCGGAGGTCTGGATCAGACAGACTGTTGAGGAGCTGCTGGTAGCGAGATTCTGAATTCAACATATGAGCAGGACTAGAGGGGGATGTCAGACTTATATAGAAGTTGACATTATGTACTATATAATCCATTAGGCTCCAATTTTTGGGAAATTAATCTCAAAATTGATGGGATAAGCTTTCTGAGGGAAGAATTAAGAATGACTTACAGCCAAGAGGTTATGAGAAAAATAACGAGGGCGAATAGAAATAAGTATTCTAAATCAAGCCATGAAATCAATACTGATGGCAAGAGTCTCCTGTCTAGGACAAGGAGAGAATCAGGAATTCAAGGACGCCAGACCAAGAATCCTGAATATAACAGCGGTTCATATACCCTGATGGGGGAAAACTGGATCCTGGGACTAATATCATCATGAGTAAAATAATCAGCCTGGCATGACAGAAGGTCATGGGGACCGCGCTCTGAGAAGACAGTAGCGAGGAGGAGGAAGAATAACGCCATATGCCGAAGGTTGTTCTGAGCAGCGTTGAGTATTTACAAGTGTACTCCGCTTGAACCAGTGAAGTATTTGACCAGGTTTCCAAAGTGGTGTTCTCATGCCCCAGTCCTTTTCTCGCTGGAAATCTAGGCAAGAGGGAGGATGTGTTGGGATTTTTGCCCATATTCCCAGCCTGCTATATTACCTGGTGTCGCTAGGGAAAATTCCCTAAGGCGAAGTAAATCAAAAATCAATTGGCCTGAGTTTTGGAGGAACTACATTTGAGGGATTTTGGGATATTCACCTGGTTGTATCCATTGGGGATTGATATGGATGAATACCTAAGATCTCATTGGGTGTAGTGGCCAATTAAATAGGGGCATCTGATGGTGATCAACTATCAGGTGTACCAATTGGGATTGGTCAGGTTTCATCACTGACTGATTGGGAATGTATGATGAGTTTCAAGGCGAATGATGCTGCCTACAACTAGTGAATTGATTGGTTGGTAAAGTGACCTGCCATAATGGGTAATAAGTCCCATTACCTAAGCAGGTTGCTAGCCAATTATGGTTGGTTCACTTGGATCGAGAGTAAAATGTTAGGAACACGTTTTCCAACTCTTTCCATTTGAGGTCTTGAGGATGTCCAATGATAGAATCCTAGCCAGGATGGGGAAGACCATTGATGCTGAGATGAGGAAGGGTGATTAAATGGCAACAGCTGCTGTTTCATCGAAGAGGTGTCAACCAAGGGTTTGACAGCTGAATCCCCTACTATATAATCCCTAGGATTCCTATTATAAAAACATTAAAAACCATCATTTAGAAAAACAGCATTTAGTAAAACAGTATTATTAGTATTAGTAATATTGCTGATTCAGTGTATAGTTAGACTATCAGCATCCATTGTGATGTTCCATCTCAAGGATATTATTGCAGAAGGCAATAATTGGAAGACTCTCAGAGAGAAGAGTAGAGATCCAAGCGGGGATCTAGAGACAAAGGGAACCACAATCAGGGATAGCTGCTGACTGTGTGTTGGGCTGAAAGAGACTGTCACCGGGGTATCTGGACGAGGATTTGGTGGACAGGAATATAGGGAATGAATCCCTACAAGTATGACTTATAGAGTATATAATCAGAAGTACTGGCCAAAGTGTTGGGCCTAATAATAGTTCAAACTCAACTATGGATAATAGTCTTCATACTATTATTGGATAATACATTCTATACAATGCAAAGTGAATGAGGAAATCAAACCTGTGCAGTAAAAAGGTTACTGGGTTGATGACTAATAATCAATCTTTAAGTAAATTTTTACATATCTCCAACTGGAAAGTACCCACCCTTCTTGCCTGTACCTGGTAAATATGGATTCTTTATGATCTGAGAGTCATGATTCCCAACTTTCCTCCAAAATTAATAAATTTAACACCAATAAACTGTTTTTTCTTTGGCACTGCATTCAGGCGGTGCAGGCAGGATCATTGATAAAGGTCCTGATGGTGATGGCTTTGGATAACGTCATAAAATCCATCGCTAAAATAGGTATGGGGTCATTCATAGCCTAAAACACATTTTATAATGACATTTCCATATATATAACTGAACCATATATCTTCTCTTATGGCTCAGATATGGACCCCATTTCAGTATCAAATCACCCCAGAGATCCCATGCTTGACCACAACCATGATCCCAGGAACCCAATAGGTGGTGAAGGAGATACTATTACAATATAAAACCGTTTATGTAGATGCTGAAGATATGGTGGGATATGTGACCTCAGTAGTAAGAGTGGCCAAATATCCCTCTCCATTCTATGATGCAGAAACGTACCCTGGGGGTATGCTAGACCCTGAAGAAAATTTTTGTGGTGAAGTGTTGGCTTTTTCTGTTTATAATAAAGATCATTTGGGATATTTTTTATTGACTGCTACCTTTTCATCCCCTTTAGTAAAAAACAGTACTACAATTTTGGTGGATACTGGAGCCTCAGAAAATTTTATTGACCAAGACCTAGTTGATTACTTGAGCTGAGTTACTTACCAGGTGGTATGGTTAGAGGAGAGGCTTCCTAAGGTATTCCCACGCTGAAAATTATGGGTTAGTGGATTATTAAGTTGGCAAACATTATTTGTCTGACCACTTCCAAGCTATCAAAAGCCTCTTGTACCCCATCATTTTGGGTGTAGAGTGGTGGCGAAAGTTTGACGTCAGAACCAACTTGAAAGAAAATACCTTGTCCTTAATTTTGAAAAATGGTCACAAGTTGGTTGTTCCTTTGACTGAAGCCAACTTTCATGACGATTTGCCTACTGGCCCAATATTCACACTCTCAGAATTACCCCATTGTTAAAGCCCTCAGTGGAGGTTCCCCTATCTTCCTGTTTGGAGGGGTGGAATCTTCGTTTGATGTGGCTTCAGCCAAAGTACTACCAGCTCATTCAAAGTTTGGTTGTGAGTTCAAGCTCACCGTTGATCTGGTGCATATATCTTCCCTGATTTATCTGTTAATGGTATGGGAGGAAGCGGTCTCAGATGTGCGGGTTGAGGAGCAATTAGCCAAAGGTGCAATTTTTCAGTGAACCTCCCCTGTATGTTCCCCAATTCTCTTTGTAGAGAAGGCCAATAGTACCTTAATCCCTTGCGTTGATTATGGGAAACTCAACAACGTCTCAGTAACAGACTTACATCCCATCCCACTGGACTCACTGATTGCACGCTATGTGGAGAAGAAGAGTTTTCTTAGAGTTGGATTGTTTAAACGCGTTCATTCAGATCCATTTAAGAAGGGCCAGGTGTGGCTGACCACATTTTTACCAGAAAAAGGATTTTCCAATTTTGTGTTATGCCCTTTGGGCTTAAAAGATGCTCCTGCTATCTTTCAACGCCATATTGATGAAGCTTTAGTGAACCTGCTGGGGGTATTCGCGGTAGCTTACATGGATGATATTTTGGCATTTTCCCCTGACAATGAGTTCCATGCAGTACACCTTTGGCAGGTTGCGGAGCGTTTGATAGCAGCTGACCTTACATTAAAAATAAGTAAGTGCGAGTTCTTTAAGTCCCAGGTCACCTTCCTGGGCAGCGTCGTGTTTGACCAAGGGCATATGATAACTCCAGATAAGGAGAAGAAGATTTGTAAGTGGCCCACTCCAACTTCAGTTAAGGAACTGAGGAGCTTTTTGGGGACTTGTAAGTTCCTTAAGAAATTCTATAAAATCTTTCTGAAGCTGTGGCACCTTTGTATAAGGCAAGTGGAGCAAAAGTTCTCCAGTGGTCCCCAACTTTGCAGAATGCCTTCCAAGTGGTAAAGTGTACTTTGCTTTCCACGTCCATTATTTGCCATGTCAACCCAATAAAGAGTTCATTGTTGCTTCTGATGCCTCCAACTTTGCCATAGTGGTGGCCCTATTTCAAGTAGGTGAAGATGGAATAGATTATCCGGTGGGATATTATTCCAGAAAGATTTCTCTACCAGAGTTAAACTACGCCGTATATGATAAAGAGTTATTAGAAGTGGTTGAGGCGCTGACCTATTGGCATCATCACTTTCATGGCTCATCCCAACACTTCTGTGTACGTACAGATCACTATGCCTTCCTGTACTACTGCGCGCCTTATGTATTAACCCCACAGCAAACCCTCTGGCACGAGACCCTAGCCCAATTTGCATTTTCTTATAAGTTTACTAAGGGCAAGGAGAATGGTTTAGAAAATGCTTTGAGCCGCAACCCTGCACTAGCTCCAGATCCTAAGAAGGTAGAGGTGCATAATACCCACTTGATGATTCCACCAGGTAAGATTGTGTCTCAGCTTCCCTCTCCCTTGGCCAACAGGCTAACGCTCGCTCCTCTGAAAAATGGTGGGGAATATGATATGTTCATAAAGGTAGTCCTTTCCCAGCCTTTGTCAACTGAATATGCTATGGTCCTTGCTAAGAGCGCGTTAAATCAGGAGGATATTACCAGTGGTTATTATGTGAAGGATGAGATGGTGTAGTTTCAGGGGCGCTTATGGGTTCCCGCTGGACCACTTTGCCTGGAAATCATCCATGACCATCATGACGGAATTACTATTAGTCATCCTGGGAAGGCGAAGACTAGATCTAATTTGCCGCACTTATAATTGGAAGGGGTTAGCCGCACAGATGGGCAGGTATTGTAAAGAGTTCCTTGTCTGCAAACAAAATGAAACCAAATTGCCAGCCTCTAGAGGGGCTGTTGGTACCAGTTCAAAAGGCTGAAGGGCCTTGGACTTCTCTATCAGTTGATTTTATTGTGGAATTGCCTGCATCTGATGGCTATGATGCCATCATGGTGGTGGTGGACCGTTATATGAATTTGCCACTTTATTCCTTGCAGAACAACAATAACCGTGGCTGAGATGGCTAGGCTCTTTACCACTCATGTGTTCACTCTTCACGGGTCCCTTAAGAATTAATAAGCAATTGTGGACCCCAGTTTACTTCCATTATTTGGGAAGAGTTGTGTAAGACTCTTCATATTTGCCCCTGCCATTTAACTTCATATCACCTCCAATCAGATGGGCAGACTGAGAGAGTGAACCAGTGCCTTGAACAGTTCCTGTGGTGTTACACTGCCGCAGATCATTCAGATTAAATTTCCCATCTCCTCATGGCCCAATTCAGTTATAACATTGCCCAACATGCATCAATTGGTTGTTCCCCCTTCTTCGCCAACTATGGCTTCAATCCCATTATTAACATGGATCCCAGTTGTGAATCCAAGGTGGAAGCGGTGATGGATTTTGCAAAAAATATCAAGAAAGTACACCAGAGGGTGAGCACAAATTTAGATGCGGCCATGCAGGCTTACAAGGAGAACGCTGATGGTAAGAGATAAGTCGGACCAGCTTAAAAGGAAGGAGATCTTGTGATGCTGGATGCCAAAAACATCCCAATCAAGCAACTATGTAAAAAACTGGGACTGAATAGGATTGGACATTATTTCATTGTTAGAAAGGTGGGCCACGCCTCATACCAGTTGGATCTCCCCTCCTTATTTCAAATCTTTTCAGTCTTTCATGAAAGCAAGCTTATGTTGTTTGAGGGTCCCCACCAGAGACTCCTAAGGCTTATCTCGTGGATGGGGTGCTGGAGTGGGAAGTGGAGGAGATTGACGCTTCTTGTCAGGTAATAAGAAGACTTGAGTATCTTTTATCCTAGAAGAAATTTGATGCAGCGGAGAACAGTTGGGTCCCAGCGCATGACTGCACCTATTCCCAGGATCTAATTGTAACATTCCACAAGTGTTTCCCTGAGGCTGCAGTATTAAGTCCAAGCAAGCTGTTGCTTCCATGAAGTTGGTCCCTGCCCACAAAAACTTTTCCTTGGCAAATGCCCCTGGAGGGGGGTGGAGCCCAAAAAAGAGAAGAGGGTAATCTCATGTTTACATGACCTAATTGAGGGCACCAACAGCAAGGACAAGGCTGGGCAGCAGGAGGTCCAAAAGGTCAAATTACAGGACCTTCCTGCCCTAAAGCATACCCTGGACCAACGCTGGGTACAGGTCAGGTATTCCCAGGTTGATACAAGTGAGTTGCATAATGCCCAGCCCCTTGTTTCAGCTCTTGTGTTAAAACAGATAAGTTATTTATTATTGATGACAGTTCAATATGGTTAATCAGTGAACGGGGGTTTGAAACCCATTCAATTTATGAAATTACTAACTTGGACCAGGCTCAACTTCAATTGATCACGTGAGTAAGGTTGATTTTGAAGTACATTACCCTGTCAGATGGAAACGTTCACTTATTGATGCACTAAGGCTTAGTACCACTTTCTCAAATTGATTACTCCCTGAGTTAGCTTAAATAAATTTGCTTGAGACCAACCTTTCTCGTTGGTCATCTTCCCTTCAATAGACTCCTAGAAAGATTTACGTTTTTTCTTATGTTGACTTAGGCAAGCCTGTGTGTGGACCTCTTTGAGGAGGTCTTGCATCACATTAGCTTATTTATTTGTTTTAAAATTATTATATCCTCAGGTACACCTCTGGGCCGCCCAGGTTCCCTCCAAACTAGGTCACCCGTGCATGCTAGCCATATACAAAGCTTGGTCATGAACTGCACTTTAGGGCACAGCCAATTTTTGCTGATTGTTCGATCCCTAAATACTTGTGCCATGTTAACCACCCTTGCCATATGTCACTTTAGCTCAAGCACCCTCTGTGGGGCTCTCCTTACTTTAATACTGATGATTAGTTCCCTGGCGTTGGGCCTATGCACCAAGCACCACCACGCTGGGAACCGTATAGTTATAGACACTCTCCTGACACCTTGCTCACCACCAGTGATTTAGAGGGTAAAATTCAGAAGCTGCGCCAGGAGGTGGCAGAGGGTAGAAGCCTTTTGCCAGTGGAAGGCAATTGGCATGTGTCCCCAAGAGGGAGTATCAGCAGGTTCAAGTTCTTCCAGGAAGGTTGAGTTGCATTTTACCAAAAATAGTGTAATCAAGTTAGTTTCAGACGTGAAGATTCACATCTTCTTGATCTACCCAGAAGTTTTTCAAAGAAGCCTATCACTGACAGGTATGGGTATGTTCAATAATTTTCTTACTCAATGGAGCCACCCATTTGTGGCCTGGATTTGGGTGCAACCTGCTGTCTATAAAAGGCATCATCATCATTACTCCAAGCGTTATTGCAGCAGAATGAATACTATAGCTATGGGTTGGGACCTTCTAGTACTAAAAAAAATGAATACTATAGCTAGCAAATTTGGTGTCAATTCAACTGGGCAGTTTAGATCTAAGTCAATATCAGAAATCATTTGGGATGTCAATCTATCAGAACTAAATTATGAGATATTCTTGATGGTAGTGCGCTTAGTATTAGTTCCCCATTTTTTAAACATATAGGGTAGCGGTCCCTGACAGGTACCACTGTTACTCCATTTTTTCCTTTCCACCATTTTGTTTATAATAATGTTTATCAAACTCTCCAAATTTTATTTGTCAATTAGAGAATTCTGATGAGCACTTAGTGGCGATGATTTCCCATTTTGGAAATCCCTGGATAGTCCTTGCAGCTGCCTTTTTCATTTTCCATCTGTCAATATGGATGACTGTACCTGAGGTATTCTGTTTGGGGTTCAAGGTGTTCAATCACCCAGAGTTCCAGGCTGGTCTTATTATTATCAGCACATTCCATGATATAAAACCCTCTTTGATATCTTTATTATACTATTATTATATAAATTTTTTAGAATATCTATAGCAAAGCATGAGTAAGATTGGTGGGTTTAAGTTGATAAATATTTTAGTAGTGGTACTACAATAAATTCTTGCAGCATTGCAAAAAGTAGTAATGAAAAAATGGGAAAAAAAGAACTGCTTTACAAAAGGCTTAAAAAGTATGAAATAATCGAGAAAATTATGTTAATCAGTAGACCAATTTTCAAGTCAAAGCCATATCCAAACTGACTTTATAATAGCCATTTATAATATATATACTCTGCACTGTATATTCCAAGTTGCTTATGGTTTAACTTGAACCCAATCCAATAATAAGCTATAAGTTATATTTGTGAGAAGAATTTTTTTAAGTCAGGTTGAAATGCGCCATTGACCAAAAGAGGGTTTTTTTGATTATTCATAATTTCTTCATTTCACGTTTTTAGAGTCTTTTTTAAGGTTTTTTTCATAATTTCTTTTAAAGAAATTCTTTTTCCCCAAAAAAATTAGCGCATTTTTCAAGGTTGGTTCATTTTCTCATTTTTTAAAATCAAATCTATATATAATTTTTTCAGAAAAGATTACTATTTATTTATAAGAATAAAATTATTGTATACTAGCGGAGTTAACCAGCGTTGCTTGGGTTTAATTATCCCCAGAAAACTTGAACTGATTAATTTAGGATTTATATTATAAAGAGGAGTTACCTGGCGTTACTCAGGTTTATTTATAAGCTCAAACTGATATACCCTATAGGCTGTATGAGTGATACTATCAAGTTACTCAGACTAATAGCTTTGCTGTTGCCCTCATGGCTGGTGAACTGATTATACTAACTTTACTTAATCTACTTAAAACTCTAATATTGATTTTTGTTTAGTTTCAGGTGCGCAATTTGGTGAATTATTTGATGACATTCGTCAATTTTCACCCACTCACCCAAATAAATTGAACCTATCATGCTTGATAGTTTCAGATTTGATAAGATTCGCCAATTCTCACACACTTATCCAAATAGATTAAACTTATCGAACTTGAATAGTTTCAGGTGAGCAATTTGGTGAATTATTAGATAATATTTGCCAATCTCACCCACTCACCCAAATAGATTGAACCTATCATACTCGATAGTTTTTTTTAGTACTAGATGGTCCCAACCCAAGGGATCATACTCGATAGTTTCAGATTCAATAAGAGTTACTAATTCTCACCCAAAAACCCAAATAGATTGAACTTATCAGACTCAAATATTTCAGATGTCAGTCAGTCATTGAAATTTTTTTTATTAAGTAGATGTATTATATGTTACGTTATAACCATATATACTAAAAATAGACAAGCTTAGTACAAATATTTATGGTCATTGGGAATTGTCTTAGGCTGTTTTTTATTTTTTTTAATTTTATTCGAGGTGGGCCGACCTGAGGACGATACCGCACCGATTAGGGAAGTGAAGAAAATGGGAAAGGAGGATAAAACCCGGAAAACCTCCATGCGCAGCGTATGATAGGCCAGGAACTCCATGGACCGCCTTTGCTATTTGCTATCTCGGTTCGGGGCATTGGCGCGCAAAACCAACACAGTCAAAATCGTCCCCTACCCAAAGTCCATTACCGGGATCGAACTCGGGAGGCAGTGGCTGTTTTTCATTTTTTAATTATATAAAATAGATAAAAGTCATATATATAGAAAGTATCAATAATATATAAATATATATTGGTAATCTTTATTATTTTGGCTGAGTGGTTTGTTGTTATTTAGTTGATATGATGGGCTCAATAATTTTGAGCATGCTAATAATAATTTAATCAATTTATTAACCTCATTGATTTTGGTAAGTAGTTGGTGGTTATTTGGCTAATTCAATAGTCTCACTGGTCTTTGTATACAGTTGGTGATTGGCGGATGCAATTGGTTTAATTAGTTTTAGTTAGTAGTTGATAGTTTTTAGTTGATAAATTGATTCAATGGGTTTACTATCACTTTTGTGTTTACCTAGTAATATTGGTAGGTTAATAGCTGCAAACCTATCAATGACCATATATCAAAATACTTGACTCACAATCAACCACAATCAACTTTATATAAACTTAACATAAATAATATGAAGTTGTTTTTAAGCTATCATTATGCCAATGATGGAATTAAGTTTATCCAGCAATAAACTAGTCAAACAGTTAAAATCAAGCATTTCCAATACATGTTAATATACATAGTAATATATTGGCGAAAAATGAGACCAATCTTTACAAAATTAAAATAGGATTTAAGAGGGAGCATCCTCTTACATTTAAAAAAGTTCATAAAATTGGTACAGTAGTCTCAGAGTAATGCATGTACAAACATAAAAAACATACATACAGGTTAAATTGAGAACCACCTTTTTCAAAGTCAGTTAAAAAAGAAGTTTGTGCGTGATTGCATGTGGTGCCCAGAAAAAACTATGGCATGTAGAGGTTTATAGTTTCAAAATAGGTTGATGGAAGGGTGTTGTGCACATTAAAGCCAGATTTTTACTTTATTATAATCTACTAGTGGAGTTACCTGGCGTTCCTTGATTTATTTATTAAACAGACAATTTTGAACTGATTAAATTTAGGTTTTGAAGTAAAGATAACATGAAACTGCTTACACATTACCTTTTGAAAATATCAACCTAATTAATCACCAACTGCATACCTAATACAGATGAATCTATCATATCAAACTAAAAACCACCAACCACTTAGCCAAGAATAATTGAATCTATTGAATTACTCTAATACCATCAAACACTCTGCAAAGCCAAAGAACCTATCAAATCAACCAAAGCCCACCAACCACTTAGCTAAAACCAATGATAATAAGAAACAAAATTTTACCAACTCTCAGCCAAATAAAAATTTAAGTCTTATCAAATCCACTAAGATTTACCAATACTCAGCTAAATCCAATTTTAAAATATGAATTCAATAGAAGCCACCAGTCATACACCCCATAACCATTAGATCTATTAAAAATGGATAAACCTGCACCAACCACTTAGCTGATTAAAATTAAACCTATTAAATCAATCAAATACCACAAAACTGATAACCAAAGCATCTCTATATTTTTAATTATTATGTATATATATGTGACATATCATCTTCTAAACTAATGAACCAATCTTAACTTAAAATAGTACATATACTTATGAATTAGGGAAAACATTTAAACAGGTATTTCAAGGCCATAATAAGAAAATTATATAAAGTAGTTATTTTAAAAGTAAACAGACATTTAATAAACAAGCTATCATATCCTAAGGTTTAAGAACTTAAATTGAACTCAATTGAAAACTACTCAAAATGCAGAACTTAATGTCTTATTGTCCAAAGCGAAACCAATGTAAGCACAATGCAAAACACTTTTAAATAAAGTTGATGGCTATATTGACTCATCATTTTATGTTAGTTTTAACTATCTCTTGCAATATCTGTTTTAGTCATTTTTATAGATAAACTACTAAACCGCTTAGCTAATGCCCTTGAACATACCAAATCAACCAATCACTAACTGCTTGGTAAAACCAAACTAAGCTAATCAAAACAATAAGAAACTACTAACAACTTACCAAAACCAATTAAATTATCAAATCAACCAATCACTAAATGCTTACTAAAACCATTGAGCTCAATAGTTAGATGAATGACCACCAACCACTTGGAAAAACAATTTAACTATTAATTAAATCTAATATTAAACTTCTCAGCTATAAAAATTTAATAATTATCATTATAACATATATTTTTTATTCTTACACATCTACATTTTATTTTATAAAAAATGGTTATGCTAATTCAGAAACCTTAGTGGGCATGCACACAACAACTCACTAAAGTTGCATCAATATCTTATAAATGGTATAGGAATTCATATGTTAAAAATAGACAAACAAAGAAAAACACTTGTTATATATAGTAGATCAAGTAGAAAAGGTCAAATCTTATTTTGAAAACTAATTAAGCAAAGTTTAGGATGCTAACAGTATATTGTAAAGTCAAAATCTACAAAAGACACTACTTTTATTAGATCAAGCAAACAATATTAAAACTTATCCTGATGATATTAATAAACATAAGAAAATACAATAGTTTATGCTGAAATCAAAATCATTAACATTACTAAAAGTATTCTCAAGTAAGAAACAAAACTCATCCTAAAAAGGTGTTTGCATCTATTTTAAGTAGTTGCTTAATCAAAATCAATAAAAAGAATTACTTTATATCAGAGAAATCAAATTATCAAAACTTACCCTGACAATTTTAGTAAACATAGACAATTACAATAATTTATGCTGGATAAAAATTAATAAATTTACTAAATTACCAATTAAGAAATAAACTTACCTTAAAAAGATAATTACAACTATTTCAGATGATCACAGATGATTATACTAGAAAATACATATAGTGAAAGTTAATTATAACCAACAAAAATTACCTTGAAAAGATACTGATTAACAAATCAAATCTCATATAATCATACTGGAAACAAATTTCTGATAAATTAATGGATTAATAGCTAAATGTAGTGAAAATAAGTAAAAGTATTAAAAAGCTTACCTTAAAATGATCTAGATAACACACTTCAAATTTAAGAATATGATGTTGGGATCAGACATCTAATAAGACTATCAACTAAAATCTATTTTTTATTACAAAAGCAATAAAAAATATTCAGTGATTTTTTTTCCTAAATAAGCAAAAACTATCAAAGTACATACCTTTGCATTAAAATTATATTACTGTAAATTGAGTGAGATAATGAAAACAAATATTTAAGTATGTTTTTACAAAATAACAAAATCTTTAAAAAAGAGTCAGGAATGAAGCTTTATGGAGAAGACTGTCCATCTTGAGAGGGTTTGAAAAGCACAGATGATGGTACAGAATGCTAAAGTGTCATGGTTAAATGACATGATAGTGGGGACCAACCCCAAGAATAAGTCTGGGCGACAGGAGGCCCAGAAGGTGAAGCTTCAGGCCCTCCATGACCTCAGGCACACAGTAGACCAACGCTGGGTACAAGCCAAATATGCCCAGGTTGGTATTAGTGAGGTGCCTAACGCCCAGCCCCTTGCATCAGCCTGAGTGTTAAAATGGATGATTTATTCAATTAATGCGGATGGTTCAATTCAGTTAGTTGTGCAACGGGATTTGAAACCATTCCATTTACAAAATTACACGTTCAGGTTGGATCCAACTTCAATTTATTACTTGAGTGAAGTTGGTTTTGGTGTTTTCTACCAATTCAGATGGTAGTATTTGCCTATTGGTGAATCAGTGTTTAGGACTGCTTCAGCAGACTCTGAATTTCCCTGACAAAGTTTAATTATGTTTTCTGCGACCAAAATTCCTTGTTGGTTGACTTTTACCAATAAATATTCCTGTTTTATGTTTTATTTATGATATTTTGGATGATCCTGTGCGTGAACCTCTTTGAGGAGGTCTTGCGCTCCAATAACCTTGCCATTTTAAATACAAGCAAGCTATTTCTTTAGTGCACCATTGGTTCACCCAGATTCCCTTCAACCTGAGAAGCTTACCACTTCTCTCCATGTACACCGCATCACTTTTTGTTGGTTATTGTCTATAAAGATTGCACTTTTCTACTTAAGTTGTTATTGCTCCAGCTCTCTCTGCTGGGCTCTAATAACTTTTGTAATAATGTCTGGTTCCCTAGCGTTGGCCCTGTGCACTGAGCACTACCACGCTGAGAACAGGAGAGTTATAGACACTCTCCCTACATAAGTTGACCAACCATCTAAATTTATGTGCATGAAATTTTTCCATGTGGGACTTTTCCAAAGTGTAAACAGTGGGTGCCAGCTGTGGGCTTTGGCCGTGGTTAGCTTTACCACTATTTCCTCATTTTCCCAAAGGTTGAATCAACTCAGAATTATTATGGTTGCCTCCAACTGGAAAGTACCCACCCTTCATGCTCATACCCAGTGGATACAGATGCTTCAAGGTCCAAAAGTCATAATTCCCCAACTTTCCACCAAAATTACCAAATTCAATTCTAATAAACTAGTTTTACTTTGACAGTGCATTCAGATGATGCTGGCAGAATCAGCGCAGTTGGGCCTGGGGGCGTTGGCCTTGGATAACGTCGGGCATTTCATTGCAGTTATGGGGATAGGGTCATTCATGTCTATAAATGCGTTTTATGACGAAAAATCTTATCCAAACCTCTGAGCCATTTACAAGCTTTTATGGCCTGGATAAGAATCCTATCCCAGTATATCAAATAACCCTGAAAACCCTCATTTGACCTCTACCATGATCCGTGGCACTCAGGAAGTGGAGAAAGAACTTCATTTTTAATATGATAAAGTATATGCACCTTCAGAAGGCATGGTGGGGTATGTGTCCTCAGTAGTAAAAGTAGCCAACTATCCCTCCCCCTTCTATGATTCCAAAACATACCTCGATGGGGTGCTAGAGCAAGAGGAAGAATTTTATGGTGAAGTGTTGGCGTTTTATGCATTAAATAAAGATTATTCAGGGTATTTTTACTGACTGCTATCCTGTCCTACCCTTTAGGGAATTTAGCACCACTATTCTAGTGGATACTGGCGCCACTGAAAACTTTATGAACCAGATCCTAGCCGACTACCTTGAGCTGAGTTGCTTGCCAGGTGGTATGGTTAGGGGAGGGGCGTCCCAAGGTATTCCCACTCTGAAGATCGTTGGGACAGTAGACTATCAGGTTGGCAAATACCACTTGTCTGATCACTTCAGTGCAGTCAAAAACCTCCTGTTCCCTATCATTTTGGGTATGGAGTGGTGGCGGAAGTTTGACGTTAGAACCAACTTGAAAGAGAGTACCCTCTCCCTAACATTAAAGGATGGTCGCACATTAGTTGCTCCTTTGTCTGAAGCAAACTTTCAGGGTGATTTGCTTCACTGGCCCAATATCCACACACTCAGTCTTTCTCCATTTCTGAAGCCCTCTGTGGTGGTTCCCCTACCTTCTTGTTTGGAGGGTTTGCTATCGTCCTTTGATGCAGCTTCAGCTGATGCACTACCTGATCATTCCAAGTATGACTGTGACTTCAAACTCACGGTGGATCTGGTGCATATTTCATCTCCCACTACCCCTTAACCATCCAGGAGAGAGAGGCGTTAGATGTTTGGGTGAAGGAGCAGTTAGCCAAAGGCGCATTTTTCAGCGTACCTCCCCTGTTTGCTCCCCACTTCTCTTTGTTTAGAAGGTTGATGGTATTCTATGCCCCTGCGTAGACTATGGGAACCTTTAATAACGTTACTATACCAGACCTCCATCCCATTCCTTTGGATTCACAGATTGCACGCTATGTGGAGAAAGCGAATGTCTTCTTCATGCTGGATTGCTTTAATGCATTTAATCAGATTTGGATTAAAAAGGTACAAGAGTGGTTAACCGCATTCCATACCAAAAAGGGCTTTCCAGTTTATGGGTCATGCCCTTTAGGCTTAAGAATGCCCTTGCTATCTTTAAACGCCACATTGATGCAGCGTTGGGGGACTTGTTAGGGGTATGCGCAGTTGCCTACATGGATGATATCCTATTTTTTCCCCTGATCATGAGTCCCATGCAGTACACCTTAGGCAAGTGGTGGAGAGGTTAAGGCAGCCAGCCTTACAATGAAGATAAGCAAGTGTGAGTTTTTCAAGTCCCAGGTCACTTTTCTGGGCAACGTCATGTTTGACCAAGGACACATGATAACTCCAGACAAGTAGAAGGCGATTTGTGAGTGGTCCACCCCCACCTCAGTCAAGGAATTGAGGAGATTTTTGGGATTTGAAAGTTCCTTGAGAAGTTCACACCCAATATTTCCAAGGTGGCAGCACCCTTATATAAGGCTAGCGGTGCAAAGGTGCATCAGTGGTCCCCCTTTTGGAGGATGCTTTCCAAACAGTAAATTGCACTCTGTTGTCTACGTCCATCCTTCACCATGTTGACCATTCCAAAGAGTTCATTGTGTCTACTGATGCCCCCAACTTTGCCATAGCGGCTACTTTGTTACAAGTAGGCGAAGATGGGATAAAGTATCCAGTGGGATATTTTTTTAGAAAATGTATCTGCCTGAGTTGAATTACGCCGTTTATGACAAAGAGTTGCCAGCAGTGGTGGAGGCGCTGACTTATTGGCGTCACCATTTTCATGGCTCCTCCCAACCTATCCAGGTATGTACAGATCACCGTGCCTTGCTGTACTACCGCGCCCCTCATGACATAACCCCATGGCAGACCTGTTGGCATGAGACCCTTGCCCAATTTGCCTTTTCTTTCGAGTTCACCAAGGGAAAGGATAATGGTTTGGTGGATGCTTTGAGCCGCAACCCTGCTTTAGCGCCTTATCCCAAGGAGGTAGAGGTTCATAATAACCAGTTGATGATTCTGCCAGGTAAGATTTTATCTCAACTTCCTGCTCCCTTGGCCAACAGGCCAGCGCTCGCTCCTCTGGAAAATTTGGAGGAATATGATATGTTCAGAAAGGTAGTCCTTTCCCAGCCTTTGTCAGCTTAATATGCTATGGTCCTTGCTAAGAGCGCGTTAAATAAGGAGGATATTACCAGGGGTTATTATGTGAAGGATGAGATGGTGTGGTTTCAGGGGCGCCTATGGGTACCTGCTGTACCACTGCGCCTGGAAATTATCCAGTACCATCATTATAGAATCACCATTGGTCATCCTGGAAAAGAAAAGTCTTTGGAGTTGATACTTTACACCTACAATTGGAAGGGCTTGCCTGCTCAGGTGGGGGGGGGGGGGGGGGGGGGGGGGGGGGGGTATTGTAAAGAGTTTATTGATCTGCAGTCAGATGAAGCCCAATCGTCAACCTTTAGCAGGATTGTTGGTACCAGTCCAAAAGGCTGATGGGCCCTGGACTTCCCTATTGGTGGATTTCATTATGAAATTACCTGCCTCTGATGGTTATGATGCCATCATGGTGGTGGTGGACCGTTTTATGAAGTTCGCCCACTTTATTCCTTGCAGAACAACAATAACCGTGGCTGAGATGGCTAGGCTCTTTACCACTCATGTGTTCACTCTTCACGGGTCCCTTAAGAAATAATAAGCAATTGTGGACCCCAGTTTACCTCCATCTTTTTGGGAAGAGTTGTGTAAGACTCTTCAGATTCGCCCCTGACATTCAACTGCCTATCACCCCCAATCAGATGGGCAGATGAGCGAGTGAACCAGTGCTTGGAACAGTTCCTGCGGTGTTACACCGCCGCGGATCATTCAGATTGGGTTTTTCATCTTCCTATGGCCCAATTTAGCTACAACAACTCTTTGCATTCTTTGATCGGTTGTTCCCCTTTTTTGCTAACCATGGCTTTAGCCTAGTCTTTAACATGGAGCCCAGCTGTGGGTCTAAGGTTGAAGCGGTGGTGGACTTTGTCAAGACCATCAAGAAGGTCCACCAGGGGTTTCCACAATTTTGGAGGCGGCAATGAAAGTGTATAAGGAGAATGCTGATGGTAAGCGCTGAGTGGGTCCCGCGTACAAGGAAGGGGATCTTGTAATGCTTGATGCTCATAACATCCCTATCAAGCAGCCATGCAAGAAGCTGTGACCAAAGAGAATTTGCCCTTACCGCGTTTTTAGAAAGGTGGGCCATGCCTCATACCAGTTAAATCTTCCTTCTTCGTTTCAGATCTTCTGTCTTTCATGAGAGCAAAATGATGTTGTTCAAGGGCCCCCACCAGTGACTCCTGAGGCCTATCTCATGGATGGGGCGCCCAAGTGAGAAGTTGAAGAAATAGTAGCCTCTCACCGTTTTAAGAGAAGACTTGAGTACCTGGTATATTGGAAGGGTTTTGACGCTGCAGAGAACAGTTAAGTCCCAGTGCGCGACTGTGTGCATGCCCAAGATCTGATTGAATTCTTCCACAAGCGTTTCCCCCAAGCTGCTGGATCTCAACCCAAACTTACCGTTGCCACAATGAAGTTGGCCCCAGCCCACAAGAACTTTTCCCTTGCACAAGCCCCTGGAGGGGGGGTTGAGCCCCGTCGTGAGGAGAGGGTAATGTCATGGTTAAGTGACATGATAGTGGGGACCAACCCCAAGGATAAGGCTGGGAGAAAAAGGCCCAGAAGGTGAAGCTTCAGGCCCTCCATGACCTCAGGCACACAGTAGACCATCGCTGGGTACAAGTCAAATATGCTCAGGTTGGTGCTAGTGAGGTGCCTAGTGCCCAGCCTCTTGCGTCAGCCTAGGCATTAGTATGGACGGTTTATTCAATCAATGCAGATGGTTCAATTTGGTTAGTTGAGGAATGGGGTTTCAAAACCAGTTCCATTTATGAAATTATGCGTTTGAGTTGGATCCAACTTCAATCAATTACTTGAGTGAAGTCAGTTTTGGTGTTTTCTACCAATTCAGATAGTAGTGTTTGCTTATTGGTGAATCAGTGCTTGGGACCACTTTGGCAGACTCCGAATTTCCCTTACAAAGTTTAATTATGTTTTCTCACAACCAAAATTCCTTGTTGGTCGACTTCTCTCAATAAAATTTTCCCGTTTACGTTTTATTTATGATACTTTGGATGATCCTGTGTGCATGAACCTCTTTGAGGAGGTCTTGCGCTCCAATAACCTTGCCATTTTAAATTACAATCAAGCTATCCCCTAGCGTACCATTGGTTCGCCCAGAATCCCTCCAACTTGGGACGCTTACCCTTTTTTCCTTTGTGCACCACGTCTCTTTTAGTTGGTTATTGTCTATAAAGATTGTACTTCTCTACTTAAGTTGTTATTGCTCCAGCTCCCTCTGCTGGACTTTAATAACTTTTGTAAAAAAGGGCTAGTTCTCTGGCTTTGGCCCTGTGCACTGAGCACTACCACGCTGGGAACAGGAGAGTTATAGACACTCTCCTTACATAAAGCTTAGCTGCTCTGATGACATTTGAGAGGGGTTCCCTAAAGATTTGCTAAGCGGCAATATGTTTTAACAACATACCAAAGGCCCCTATGATAAGCCAGAAGGCTGCAGTAGGGGCAACTGCGGGTCTTACTGGCACACCCCAAAATATAGGAGAGGCAGGGAGTGTGACAACTCCTCCAAGGATTGTAGCTGTTCAGTAATGTATTTAAACAGTGTGGATCACTTTATTAAGTATTTTAAATGGATAGTGACAAAAAGGCGCTATTAACATCCATAATGGGGCAAATTAATTTTTAAAAGGTTATTGATGGCCTCTGTGGAATGCATTATGGATCAGAAATCATAATTGTGAAAGTAGACATCCACTATCTTATAGAGGGTGGGGAGTGATGACAGATCCACAGATCAGAATATCCAGCCATTGATTTCAAAAAATATTTTGTGCATGACAGAATGCATCACCAGAGAAGTTTGATAAAAATCAGTGAGGCAGCGTGGAGGCAGATTCTGTGACAAAGAGTTCAAAAGAAGTTTATCATTTTTCAGTAAAAATAAAGGGAGAAAACTAAAGAAATGAACCAGCAACCTACCCTAAAGAGGGCGGTTGCCTATATAGTGGGGTGGGAAAAGGGAGTTCAGAGCATTAGAGGTGATGAAGCCTCTACTGAGCACCCTAATGAGCAGAGTAAGCTTTTCACAATGGTTTGAGGGGAGGGAAAGGGTATCAGATGTCTTAAATGGCATTGTGAAAATTATGATAATATGTCTGTTTGATACTGGAGAAATCTATTAGGAATACTCCTAAACTTGAACAATTTTGCTGGATGGGTATGCTCTGAACGCCATTTGTGCTGGGACCCATCCTCATGATATTACTAATTGTACAAATTACAGGCAAGAATTTCATAATCTACATGTTCAATCCGTGATCTGGACCATTTATATAAACCAAATCCAGCTTTTAAGTTGAGATAAGGCTTATACAGTAATTTGATAAAGTGAGGTGGTTCTTTAAATGTCATCAATGACCAGGCCACACTTGGGGTGATCTTGAGGGTCCTGCTGAAGGGCCTAAACTGAACCACCTCTTTTCATACCTCAATCATTTTAAAAGATTAAAAGAGTAAATGAGAGGCAGAGAAGAAGGTTCTTTGTGAGCCACGGAAGAAACCCACCACTCATCTTGTAAGGAGAGTGTCTAAAAACTCTCCTGTTCCCAGCGTGGTAGTGCTTGGCGCACAGGGCCAACGACAGGGAACTAGACATCAGTAAAAAAGTTATTAGAGCCCAGCAGAGGGTTCTGGAGCAATAAAAACTTAAGTAGAGAAGTGTGATCTTAATAGTAAATAACCAACTAAAAGTGACGCAATGCACAAGGGAAGAAGGGGTAAGCGTCCCAAGTTGAAGGGAACCTGAGCGACCCAACGGTGCATGAGGGGATAACCTAATCATATTCAAAATGGAATGGTTAACGTAGCACAAGACCTCCTTGAAGAAGTCCACACAGGATATTCAAGATAACATAAAGAAAATGGGAAAACGGGAAAAGTTTATTGTGGGAAGTTGACCAACAAGGAATGTTGGTCGCAAAAACCAAATTTAAACATTGTCAGGGTAATTTGGGGCCTGCTGAAGCAGTCTCAAGCTCCGATTCACCAACTCAAAAACACTCCCATCTGAATTAGTAGAATACACCAAAACTGACTTTACTCGAGTAATCAATTGAAGTTGTACTCTACCCAAATGTGTAATTTCATAAATGAAATGGGTTTCAAACCCCCATTTCTCAGTCAACTGAATTAAAACTCCTTGTTATTTGAATAACTCATCAATTTTAACGCCTGAGCTGACGCAAGGGGCTTGGCGTTATGCACTTCACTATTACCAACCTGGGAATATTTGGCTTGTGCCCAGCGTTGGTCTAATGTGTGCTTGAGGTCAGGGAGGTCCTGAAGCTTCACCTTCTTGGCCTCCTTCCTCCCAGCCTTATCCTTGGGGTTGGTGCCCACTATCATGTCATTCAACCATGACACATCTACCACTTGATCTAGGTCACTGATCCTAGAGAGGGGCTCTACTGGGGGCTTGGGCCCCTTCCTACTCCTTTAAGGGAATTTTCTATATCCAGGTGTAGGGGCTGGTCATCTGGACTTACATTATCCTTTCCTTTTGGAACAGGGTACATGCCACCTCCTGGGACATGA
The DNA here is from genome assembly GCA_022478985.1 of Massospora cicadina. NCBI lineage: Eukaryota > Fungi > Entomophthoromycota > Entomophthoromycetes > Entomophthorales > Entomophthoraceae > Massospora > Massospora cicadina. Next base: position 18,620 of record JAKSZP010002859.1, on the reverse strand, counting down.
GCAAGGTCATAATTTTTGTGCCTTGCAGGGAGTTTGATTGCCAGGAGGTCCACCAATCTTGGGAGGGCGGGGAGCCATAAAATGAGTTGTATAGAAGGCTTTCACAAGTTTTTTACAGTTGGCACAATCTTTTGCACTCACCCAGCTCTTTTCATAAGAAGGGTAACCCTTCCAAGCCACCAGGTACTGGATTGAGCAATGTGATTTACGTGAGGCCAAGATATCCTCTATCTCTGCCTCCTTAGAGTCATCTATCATAATTGGTTCAGGAGATGTGTGCATAGAACCCTTGAATGAAGAAAACAGGGATACATGAAACACGAAGTGCCTTTTCAAATGAGAAGGAAGCTTGATACAAAAGGCACCATTTCCTAAGTTCTTAACACCCTAAAGGGCCCAGATATTTGCACACTAGCTTATGGGAAGGAATCCTCATGTCCAGGTGGTGCATGTCCAACATAAGAAGTGAACCTTTATTGAGCTCATATCCTGGGTGGTAAGTTTGGTCTGCATATTCATGTAATCTTCAACTGTATTTGCCAGGTGCTTATGTACAAGATTGTGGGCTTTGCAAATATGCTTTAGGCGTTTCTCTACAGCTGAATTAGTGGGAGTGAGGCGAGTACTAATATGGAATGAGGGATTGTAGCCCAAATTGGCCTCAAAGAGAAAAGCTGGTGGAGTCATGGGGGCGTTATTGTATGCAAACTGTGCCAGGGGAAGATCAGCTGCCTATGTGTCATGGCTTGCAGAAGCATAACAGCAAAGGTACTGCTCCAAGGTTTGATTCACCCTCTCAGTTTGACCATCTGGTTGGGAGTGGTAAGCAGTAGACCTACATAGTTTTATCTTGAGGAGGTCCAGGAGAGTACTCCATAATCTGGAAGTTAATTGGGGGCCACGGTCACTCACTATCTTCTGGGGGAGTCCAAACATAGAGAATACATTAGTCATGAGCAGGGCCACCATCTATTTAGAAGCGATTGTTGTAAGGGATAAAGAGCGTAAAATTTATGAAGCAATTAACCATCACCATTACGACATCATATCCCCTAGAAGGTGACAACTTTAAATTAAAATCCACAGATACTGAGGTCCAGGGGCCCTCCGCTTGTTGCAATAGGTGCAAAAGGCCCTTTTCCCAGATCTATCAGTTTAAAACGTGCACATACTATGCAACGGGAAACCTATGCAGGGATCTCACTTGAAGATCCTGGGTTGTTATAGGTTTATTTAATCAGTTCCACACACTTTTTAGACCAAGGATGCCCCTAAGGTTGTAAAACATAATGTTCTTGAATTATCTGTTTGCAAAAGGCAGAAGGAACCCAAATTCTGTCTATTAAGATTACCCAAATTCTTGAGGGCATAGAGAGTACTCTTATTAGCTTTTGTTTTTAAGTCCTCATATAATGTGATCCCTTCTGGGGAGGAAAACTAAACAGTGAATATCTGCTCAAGAAGGGAAGCATCTTGTGAAAAACTTCCAGATGAGATGGAAATGGGAGCCGGTGACAAAATCTGGGAGGAATAGACAACAGTTGTAAGATCAGGGAGCTCATCTATGATTGGGTTCATGCTGGGGTCTCTACTTAACATGTTTGGCAACAAATTCAAGGCCCCCTTCACAAACTCATACTTGAAGTTAAAATATTATAGATTACGGTAGGGGCAGGTTTGATGATGGGCGAGTCTCCGAGGTTTTTATAAGATTAGGGACTGTTGGTCAGTGAGCACAGTCATCTCATGCTAGACGCCTTAAAGTAGGTAGTTCCAGTGAGTTAGTGGCCAAGAGACCGCCGCTAATTCCTTGTCATAGATTGTCCAGGCCTGCTATAAGGCTGAGAACTTCTGAGAGAAGTAAGCAACTTGATTCTCAGCTCCGTCAAGCTCTTGGAGGAGCACTGCACCTAAAGCAACTGAAGACGCATCAAAAGCCACAATGAAGGGCTTAACTTGCCAGCGTGCCTGAGGACAGGAGTGGTAAGAAAAACCTCCTTAATAGAGTTAAAACGCCTATTGGAATTCAGGTGTCCATTTAAAAGGGGTGTTCTTGCCAGTCAGATAATGAAAGAGCAGCCAGTTGTGTAAGAGCAGGAGAAAACTTCTTGAGGAAGATCACTAACCACAGAAAGCTTCAGAGTTGTTTTTGGATAGTAAGGTAGCCAGGATTGAATCGCTTCCAACTTGTAGGGGGGGACTTCATAGCCATCTTTTGAATAACAGGTTCCCTAGGAAGTTCACCTGCTTACAAAAGAATTAACATTTGAGTGGCTTTACAAAAAGCCCCACCTTGTGAATTGCCGCCATAACAGCTTCCAGATCTTTAGCGTGCTGCTCATGAGTGGGTAGATGAATTAATATGTTGTCAATATAGGCAACTGCGCAGGAGAAGCGGAGATTCACTCAGGACATCATCTATTAGGTGCTCAAAGGTTGCTGGAGCAATCTTTAACCCAAATGGCATTACTTTTTCTTAAAAAGATTCCCCTTTTATGCATATGGAAGTGAGCCAATCATGTCCATGCTTAGCTCCTAACTGATTGAAAGCATTTATTATATCAAAATTAGAGAACCTGCGACTTGGCAATTAACTGGGCTATAAATTGTTCTAGCAGGAGGTGTAGGGGTCTGGAACAGTCATATTATTAACATGCCCATAATCAACACTAGGTTGCAGATTCCCATCTGTCTTCTGAGCAAAGACAACAGAGGAAGAAATGGGAGAGGACTTCTTAAAAACCAACCTTTTGTTAAAATGTTATCCAATCATACATTTAAAAGCTTTTTTCCTCTTCCTCTGTGTGAGAGTATAATGGCAGTTTATCTTAATGAGGTGCACTACTAGTTATAATGCTAAATAATACTCTTAATGAAAGGAATCTAGTAGATAGGTTCATGTCATATACTTTTTTGTAAGGGGCGAGAAAAGATGGAAATTATGATGCAGGTTCTATGGGAAGAGGAGCTGGAGATAAGAAGAGCTTAATGAGGTTTTAGGAGGAAGGGTATCATTTAGTAGAATTCCTCAAAGAGCTTACTGTTGGTAAAAGAAAGGGAGTTACAACCCAACTTGATACAATTTGTTGGCTCGCCACAATCCTAGACCAAGGATCACAGATTATAACAAAACAGGAACAGCTGAGAAATGTTTGCAGAAGCAGAAACCATTCACAAAGAATTGTACTGGCTAATGGACAGTATGAAACTTCATAGGTTGAGAGGATGCACCCAATACATTAGGGGCCACATCAGTGTCAAGATCTTGTGCATGTGCAATTCTCAAGCCCATAAAGTTACAGCTGCTCCTGTATCCAAAAGCGCCTGCACAGTAACCTTACTCATCCCAGAGCAGAAGGTAATAGGGAAGGTGAAATACTCCTTATTCTCATAGGTGGAGGCTGAGAGTGACAGGGCTATAGAGAAAGGAGTCATGGTGAGAGGAGGTATTTGATGTGATGACTCAGTAGGCTTCAGAGACAAACTCTAGCTGATTATCCCAAGGTAAAAGGGATCAGATTTACATTTAGTGGTATTCCTAACAGCTAGGCAAGCAAACGCATTACCCAGCTTAAAGAAAAGGGCATATAGCGCTAAAATTGATGGCCAGTTAATTATTTTAGGGATGCAGTTATTTAGAAAAGACTTTCTTTATTGAGAGGGTTTAATGAAGCCCAGTTGATGGTACAGAATGTCAGAGGCCCAGCTGCTCTGATGACTTTTGAGAGGGGTTCTCTAAAGATTTATAGAAGGGAAATCTGTTTTAACAACATACCAAAGGCCCCTACAACAAGCAAGAAGGCTGCAGTAGGGGCAACTGCGGATCTTACTGGCACACCCCCAAGGATGGGGGAGGCAAGGAGTGTGACAACCCCTCATAGGATTTTAGCTATTCAATAATGTATTTAAACAGGGCGGATCATTTTGTTAAGTATTTTAAATTATTTTGTGACAAAAAGGCACAGACCACGCCCATAATGGGGCAGATCAATTTTGAAAAAGGTGGTTGATGGACTCTGTGGCATGCTTGATGGATTGGAAATCATAATCATGAAGTAAATGTCCACTAGCTCATAAAGGACAGAGAGAAACACTGGATCCAAAGTTCAGAATGTCCACATATTGATTTTCAAAAATATTTTGTGCAGGATGGAATGCATCACTAGAGAATTTTGGCAAAAATCACCAAGGCGGTGTGGAGTTGGATTCTGAAAAAAAGAGTTTCAACAGAAAATGTTGATTTTTTAAGTAAAAATAAAGGGAGGAAAGATAAAGAAATGACCTAGTAACCTACCCTAAAGAGGGCGGTTGCCTATATAGTGGGTGGGAAAAGATGCGCAGAGCATCAGGGGTGAAAAAGCCTCTATTGGCACCCTAATTAGCAGGGTGGAATTGCGCAAAGGTTTGAGGGGAGGTATAGGACATCAGAGGTCTCAGATGGCATCATGAAAATTCCAATAACATGTCCATAAGATAATGAAGAAATCTAACGGTATACTCTCAAATCTGATAGATCTCACCAAATGGTAAGTGAAAATGCCAGTTCTTCTAGGACCCATCCTCATGATATTTATTAATTGTGCAAATTTTGGGCAAATACTTCATAATCTTAAGGTTTGATCCATGATACTGACATTAAAGTAAATTTGATCCAGTGTAGGCAAATTATGGTTTTTATAAGAATTTGGGTTAAGTGGGGTGGTTCTTTGAATGTCATCAGTGACCAGTCCAAACTTGGGTTGAGCCTGAGGGTATTGCTGAGGGCCCTAAACTGAACCACCTCTCTCCATACCCCTTCAATAATTTTAAACAGATCAGAAGAGGAAATGGGAGGCAGAGAAGAAGGTAAATGGGAGCCATGGCAGTAACCCACCTCTCATCTGCCACATGAGCTAGGTCACTGATCTTAGAGAGAGGCTATAACAGGGGCTTGCGCCCCTTCCTACTTCTTTAAGGAATTTTTTTCTATCCAAATGTAGGGGCTGGTCATCTGGACTTACATAAAGTGCTTATCTTTGTGCTGAAATTTAACACTGCAGATTATCTAAAGTTTTATCAAGGGTATAATAACTAAGATTATTAGTACTACTAAACCTTTATATTAGTATGATACCTAGGGTTATATTTTTAGTTGGTTTCAGGTAAATGGCATAAGAAGTTTAGACCAACCTGCAAGTTAGGATGCATGAGAGCCTAAAAAGCAAGCCAGAATGCCAGTGACATTGCCACTCATACAACGTTGTATGGAGCTGTGATTTGGGTAACAATGACTTATTGATGTAGGATGAGCGTGGAAAGGAGCCCAATAATGAACCAAACAGAAACAACCTCAGACACTGTGGGTCTTGCTGCAGGGGATTGTACTGCTGGGCTTACTACTTTAGAGTCACTGGTGGGATGGTTCATTACTATTGTAGAGACAAGGGGGAGGATCCTTGCTTGAAAGTAATATATAAGGCCACAGAATTCTGATACCTTAATAGTGAATAGCTTTTATAATGGGGTATAACTCCCAGAAGTTTATTGAGCATTGGATCATTTGATTATGGTGGGAGTGATGGTAATCATCAAAACTGGTAAAGCCCATCCAGTGTAGGGAATAACAGGCCACCAAGTTAGTGCCATCAGGACTTCAGCATGAAGAATTAAAATAAAAATATGGGTACTAGCAGGTAGCTTATTGAAAAGAAAAATAAAGAGAATCTATCAACAATTTTACTCAGTGCAATGCAACTTATTAAAATTGTTTGATTTGGTAGTAGGTCCAAGCAGAGATTGGGGCCCTCAAATTTGACCTAAACTGGAAAATTTTTGGGGGAGAGTGAAAATAATTTTAGTTAGAACTGACATCAAAGGATTTGGCAGCAGGCCGAGTTGCTATCAGTTCAGCTGCAAATTCCTGGTTTGAGGCTCAACTGCATATTCATTGGTTGGTTTGCTGGAATCTGGCCTGACGACCAATGGGTATTCCCCAGGGCCACCCCACATAGGGCGGTCCCAATTGGTTGGATATGGGTTCAGGATGCACAACCCATGCCCAGTCACTGGGGCATTTGTTTGACCAAATGAGTTATGTTGGGGAAAAATCCCAATTCATTAGATGGGGTTTCAAATTATCTGCGGTAATCCCCAAAGGTACCATCTGCTCATAGGGGATCATCTCCAACAATTTTGAGGGTATTTGTCAATGGTGATTGTACTGCTATCTGACTCAAAACTGTCAGCAATTCCAGCTAATATTTTAATACTTGTCCCTTCTTGACTATTAGTTTTCCAACTTTCAGGATTTTGTTCTTGTTGGTTTTAGACCTTCGTCTTTGATTCAGAAACCTTGGCGCAGATTTCCTCAATTTGGCAGACAAGCTCAGCAGAGGTGAGCGCGGGTACTGGGGGAGGAATCTTTAGAGGGAGCACTGTTGCCCTGCACTCATCTACCACATGGGCGAGGTCGCCCTGGGTGATGAGGGGTACAGCTGCCCTCTTCAAACCCTTCCTATTTGGAAATGGGAAAATCGCCCAATCCATGCAAAGGGGACTTTCCCCTGGACTTACATTACCCTTTCCTTTTTCCAAAGGAGGGGCACCACCGCTGGGAAACTGCAAGAGGGCTACATTTTTGTGAGCCTTGGGCAACTTGATTGCCATTAAAGGTGCAACTTTTGGGGGGACAGGGAGTGTCAGGATGGGACTCATGGAATGCCTCAACCAGTTTCATATAGTTAGCACAATCACAGGCCCTAACCCAACTGTTCTCATAGGCTGTATAGCCCTTCCAGGCGATAAGATACTGAACTGACCTTCACAATTTGTGGACTGCCAATATGAATTTCCATTTTTGCCTCCTCCAAATCCTCGATTACAATTGGCTCTGGATCTTCAGGAACAGTCCCCTTAAATGGGACAACTGAGAAACTTGGAAGACAAGGTGCTGTTTCCAGTGAGTTGGCAGCTTTAATCGGAAAGCACCATTTTTCCAAATCTTCCTCCACCAAGTGGGGACCCAAACACTTGCTTGTGAACTTTTGGGAAGGTACCTGTATCAGCAAATGGTGCTTATCAAGCATAACGTATGAACCCACCACTATGTCACGGCCAGGAAGCTGTTTTTTAGGTGCAAATCGCTTGTAATTGTTAATAGCTTTAGTGAGATGCTCCTTCACTAAGGACTGAGTAGATCAAATGTGCTCATCATGATCTGTGGCAGCTGGGACCTCAGGATGCAAGCAGGGACTGACCAAAAATGAGGGATTAGATCCTAACGTCGCTTCATAGGAAGAGATTCCTGTAGAAGTGTGAATTCCGTTGCTAGAGGCAAATTGAGTGAGGGGATGGTCATTAGCCCAGGTATCCTGTGTGGCCGCAGCATAGCAGTGCAAGTACTGTTCTAAGATTTGGTTAACTCACTCGATTTGTCCATTGGACTGGGGATTATATGCTGTTGAATGACAGGGGAAAAATTAAAAATGGATAATAGTTTATTCCAGAACCACGCTGTGAACTGCGAACCACATTCACTGATGATCTTCTGCAGAAGACCAAACATAGAGAACACATGGCGCACAAAGATACAAGCGGTTTCTTATGATGTAATTGCAGAAGAACATGGAATAAATGTTCAAAATTGGTAAAATGATTGACCACCACCATCACCGCCGTAAACCCATTAGAACAGGGAAGTTTGACAATAAAATCCATGGACACCAAAGTCAGCAGACCCTCCGCCTGTAGTAAGGGATGAGGGAGGCCATTTCTTATTGATCAATTCAACTTGGCCTGTGCGCAGGTATTGCAATCAGCAATCCTGGCTGGGACTTCTTTTGATAAACCCACCCAATTATAGGTCCAATTGGTCAAATTGATACATTTCTTATTGCCTGGATGGTCAATTGTGGGAGGATTTTGATGTGATCAAAACACCTCAGCTCTAAAGAGGGGAGGAAATAAACCTGCAACTGAAATAGATGAGACCCTCCATCAATGAATAAGAGGGAATGCTTGTGAGTTTAAAGCAATTTATCAAATAACTCCACTCCTTCAGGGCAGGTCATTTGAGCTGTTAAAACCTGTGAAATGAGAGGAGCATCAAGAGCAAAGTATACTGACGAGACCATGGGGGGACAATAGATAAAATTTGAGTGGAAGTAATCACGGTGACCAGGTCCACTACATCTGAGTCCAAGGGGCACTGGGCTGGGTTGTGGTTAAGAAAATCAGGGAGCATGTTTAACGCGCCTTTCACAAATTTGTATTTAAAATTTGAAACTGCACAAATCCTGATAGGTATGATCTTGCCTATGTGCCAATTTCTGTGGTTTGTGGAAATACAGAAGAGCTTGGTGATCTGTATAAACCATTAACTCATGCCGGGCACCCTGTAACAGATACAGCCAATGAGTCAAAGCCCATGCTATTACTTCCAGCTCCTTATCATAGATGGGCCATGATTGCTCATTAGATGAGAAATTCCAGAAAAAATAGGTGACCAGATGTTCTAAACCATCGTGCTCCTGGAGCAGACCTTCCTCACTGCCACTGATGAAGCATAACATGCAACAATATACAGTTTGGAGGGGTCCACATGTTTTAGGATGGAGGAGATAAGAACACATCTTTAATTGACTCAAACACCTGCTGGAACTTAGGTGTCCAACAAAAAGGTACATTCTTACCCATGAGGGGGTGAAGTGGAGCAGCTAACTGGGAAAGGGCCGGGGAAACTTTCTTTAAGAAAAAATGATGCCCAATAAACTTTGTAATTGTTTTTGGGTAGTTGGAGTTGGCCATTCACATATGGCGTCCAACTTGTTGGGGGAATAAAATAACCATCTTTTAGGACAATGTTCCCAAGAAAGGTCACTTCTTCCTTATAAAACTCACATTTTGAAGGTTTAATATGTAGGCGGCCTTATGCAAAGCAGTCACTACCACTTCCAGGTCTTTTGCGTGTTGTTCAGGAGTTGGGGAGTGAACCAAAATGTCATTAATATATGTGTCTGCACAAGTGAATCAGAGGTCGCCCAGCACACTATTGATCATTCTTTGGAATGTGGCTGGTGCATACTTCAACCCAAAGGACATAACATAGAATTGAAAATACCTCATTTTGTTTAGATTGCAGTAAGCCATTCTTGCCCTTCCATCACCCATATTTGGTTGAAGGCATTAATGAGATCAAGCTTAAAGAGCACATGAGACTTAGTGATCACTTGACTGATAGTTTGCTCCAGGGGCAAAGGGTAGGGATCGTGTACTGTAATTTTGTTTAGGTGTCCATAATCCACGCACAGATGGAGGGAACCATCGGCTTATTGGCAAAAATGATTGGAGATGCAATGGGTGATGTCTCTTTAAATAACCACCCTTTCTTCAGCAACTCATCTACCCAGGTGTTGAGAAATTGACTGGATTTAATCGTCAGATAATTGATATCAACGATTATGGTTCAGGTGTATCCTAAGTATCTAACTTGGGACTTGCAGCCTAGCAATTTCACTTAATTACATTTGACTATGATGACATGGGCTCAAGGGCTTTGTTAGTTAGTTCAAACTTAAATTTAAGTTTTGATTTAATGACTTGGGCACGTGGGCTTTGTTGGTCTATGTCAAAATTAGTTTGTAATGTCAGTTGAGTTTTTAATCAAATTAATTTCTAATTAGTGATATGAATGGCCTTGGTATGTGCTGCTGATGGCATGTGAAAGTGAATCAGTTCAGCTATTTTGAATATGCATACAAAACGCCATCTCAAGAATGATGACGGTGTTTACTCTGACTCTAAGGCTGAGTATAATGCCCTGAGTTGAAGTATTTGTAGATGTCCTTACAAACTTTTTATGTGGCCAAGGGCCACTGAAAGTAAGGCGTCATAGGTAATATGTGGTTAACATTGAACCCTATAAATAACCCTTGCATTTACACTAATAAAGACATCCTTTAACTTCTGGATTAAGTTTATAATTTATCTTATAAACTTTTTGCGTTATTACTTTATTTTATATTAGGGTCAATTTTCACTTGGATCAGTAGGATCAGGGCAGCGTGCCATTGTCCAAGTAAAACAACTGGGTATACAATTGAAGTATTAACAAAAAGCTATATCATAAATTTAAATTCACCATCCTGTCTATTGTCCTCACACAATAGACGCTCAAAACCACATCCCACCCTCAAAGAAGAACCAGCCCTCTGAAGCAGACACCCAAATTCAACAAGTGGCGCTCATGGCTGGGACTGCAGATGGTGATCACGCTGAACAGGGGAGCAATCCCAATCAATTATTCAGAACCATCGCCAGCCCCAATAGGAACACTGTAATGACTGTGTCCCAGATTAATTGGGAAGAAGTACCCATTATTACCTATCTGATGATCCCATTTCACCTGAAGATCTGGAACGTCTTAAGCAGCAGTTGTTAAGAGGGTATCAATTAGGACAAGGGCTTGCGGACAATAGTAGTAACCCTTTTTACTGCCAACGACAGCAAGATGTGTTGTGGATGAGATATCTTGCTCATCATCAATTAAGTGTAAAGATCCAAAACAATTTAATTGGGATTGAGAATATTTCCCAATACTTAATTGAATTTGTACATCCCACCTCTAGAAATTCTCAGATGATAATCACCCACCATCATGCAGCCATTACCAAGTTGGTAAACTTTGCACGAAACTCCAGCCAGGTGGGCCAAATTTTAACTGAGCGATTGGAAGCCAACTTTGCTGAGTTCTGTTCAAGTTTGGAGGCAAATACAACTTAGCCACTTGGGCTAATGACCGGGTAGCAGTATTAGTACATGAGCTAAATGACAGATTGCATCCTATCTTTGAAAATTTCTTAGAGGAAAGAGGAGTCACCGAATCTTGGGTCAGTAATATCACTCAGACTTCTACTAATGCTTCATAGTCCATGAGGCTTAATCACGAAGCCCAAGAGGCACAGTTAAACTATAATAATGAATTCTGTGACCAGTATTGACACCTGAGTGCCCAAATTTCGCAGATGAAGGATGAATACACTGGAAAAATCAATTACTGGCAAACACAATTCGAGGACCAGTGGGTGAAAAATGAAAAAAAATTTAGACTCTATTTATCATCTTAATCTACAGATCAAAATCTCAATGATGATGTTTATATTATTAATGAGTCAAAAAATAATCTCTATGGAGAATTGGACCAGTGCAAGAAGGCCATAAAAGAAAAAACCAAGTGATTTTCACCTTGCAGCTACAAGCTACTAGCCTGAATGAGGAAATTGCAAAATTATAATTAAAAAACTGGAATCATGCCAATTGGGAAAATATAATTAATGAGCGAATTCAAGCTCTGGACGATGGGCGTTGTCAGTGTGCTACAACCCACTTGACTGGAAATTCTTCCAAATATTATGAGAACAAAGCTTCAGAAATAGCTACCAAAACAGACGCTGGGCCACGTTGACAAATGCCTAGCAATATGGTTGCCTTTGCCAACCCTAGTGCCTCAAACTGGGATATGATGCCCCAACGCCCTAGTACGCCTGGCTCTAGTCAACCTAGAAGTAATCTTGATAACCAGGAATGGGGAAGCAAAAATTATAAACCAGCAAACCTGCCGGCCTTTGACAAGAAAGGAAGTATTACCACATTTTTCAAACACTTTGAAATGGCTTTGTATGGGGCCAGTGACCATAACAAAGCAGCCACTATGATTAGCTGCTTGGATGAGTGGAGCATTGAGTTGATTATGCCTCACATTAACGAAAATCCAACATATGCTGAAGTCAAGGAGGCTGTGCTTCATGAATTTGGAGGTCCAGAACATATGTCAACCAGAAAATCCAAGTTTATGAACATTAGCTTTAAGAAAGATGAAGCAATTGACAAATTTGCAGATTGATTCTATTGCAAAGCTCAGGTTCTCTTAGGCGCGCGGTATGGTCGATTTTGATGCCAAGATTGCACTAGAGCATGCAGTAGAACCTTACCCTAATCTATCAAACACCCTATTGCCTGCTTTTGTGCAAAACCTTGCGACATTTGAATTGTTTGACTACTTGCGCAGATGCTCAAAAAAATTATGGCCCTCCTAATACTGGTTACAAATCAGGAACCGCTGCCTTTGCTGAAAAGCCCTTCAAAACCAAAAAGAAGATTGACAGTAATCCGCCTATAGAAATGAGAAAAACTCGGATGCAAGAGCCCCATGGCCAGTGAGTGAAATTACTTGCTTTAATTGCCATCATAAAAGTCACTATGCTTCCCAATGCCATCAGCAAAATGTCAATGTAGTCCTTCCTGACACCATGCAAGAGGAGAGAAAAGAACAAGCACAATAGATGCGGGACGCTCTATTGTGCCTAAGACACTAGTCCCACCAAATCAACAAGAAAACAATGGCCACGGGGCCTTGTTAGACAATGAAATCAATTCTATTTTAGTATCAAATGAAGATTTCTCAAACGTACATGCAGTAACTCGCTCCCAGAGTAAGGTTGTCATACCTGAATCCTCTGAGGTAGTCACTAAACCCTATGTGCAACAAATACTTGAGAATATCTCAGCCGATGGGCCGAGCAATGCAGCAGATACCCCAAGCCTGAAAGGGGTCAATATAGCAATGCCAATTGACACATTCATCAATGAATGTCCCAGTATTGGAATACTCTGAAGCACACTCTTAACTCTTTGGACTCTTCCCATATTCATTTAGTAAACTCTATTGATTCTTACTATTCTGAGTGCACTTACGTGGATATCCTAGTCAACAAGGTTAAAGTTTTAGCTATTGTTGATAGCGGAGCACCTGTAAACATTGTTTCCATGAAGCTGGTTAAGAAACTGAAAATAGCTCCATATATTGACCATCATCAAGAATATGGGACTGCAGGCCTTAACAGCACTAAGAGTGAAGGAGCTTACGGCGCTTTGCCACTACAATTTGGAGCTTTGGTAGTAGCTGCACCTGCTATAGTGCTTCCAAACGCCAATTATGACATATTAATAGGAACTAGTTTTTTAAGGACCTATGGGATCTCATGCGATTGTAAGGAAAACATCTTGATGATATTGAGCCAATCGCTTCCAATTTATTACTCTCGCAACAATACAAAGCCCACAAGCCATCATAGGAATTTTATCAATATATCTTATGCTGATGGGATAATACCAGTAAGGTATATTCAGAGGGGGAATTGAAGTCGCCCCATGCCAACTTCCATAAATAAAAATTGAGGAATACCGCTATGTGTGAATAAGGATGTGACAATAGCTCCAGGCCATCAACTGGTTATGGGAACTGGGACCACACTGGATATTCCAGAAGGACTGTATGGGGAGGTCATACCCCCGTGGCATCATTCTCCAATGAAACCTAGTGTGGCGCCTGTAATACTTATACTGGGGCATGGAGAGATTGATGTCTTACTAGAAAATTTGACCAGCTGAAATATTAAGGTCAAGAAATTTCAAGTAGTCACTTTCATGCACCTACTTCCAAGGGATGAGTTAATATCAGCTGTCAAATTTGGTGATTTATCTGAGTTCAGCTTACCAACCCAAGCCCTTGGGGCACATGCGGTAATACCCTGAGAATCGTTCACCAGATTATTGGAACAACAGAATGATAAAGCACTAGAGTTGTTTGAACGATACTCCAAAATTTTTGCCAAAGATGACCAAGATTTAGGTTGTGCAAAAGGAGTTTATCATTTCGTGGATACCAGGGATGATATGCCTATTAGAATGAGGCCAATTTGGCGCCCCAGGGCCAGTGATGAAATAGTCAATGAAGAGTTAGACAAATTGCTGAAAAACGGAATGATAGTGCCATCCAAAAGCCCATGGGCCATCCCCATTTTAATTGTAAAGAAGAAATACAGCATCAATTAGGTTGTGATTGATTATCAGTACCTCAATGCCATTACAAAAAAGGATACATATATGTTGCCCAGAATTGACAATGCTCTGGACCTTCTAGGAGGGGCGAAGTACTTTACTGCAATGGACCTCATCTCTGGATATTGGCAAATTGAGTTGCCACCAGAGGAGCAGGAAAAGTGCGCGATGATTGCTGCTCAAGGGCTTTTTCAACTGAGACGCATGCCCCAGGGGCTGTGTAACGCTCCGGCAACCTTTCAGCATGCAATGGACATGATCTTAAGGACCTTTAATTGTCCTGCGTTCTGGTGTACCTGGATGACATCAATGTCTTTTCACAAACATTTTCCAAACATCTGGAGCACCTTGAACAAGTATTTGAACTACTGTTGAAGGCCAATCTTAAGATAAAGCCTAGAAAATGCCAATTCTTTAAAGAACAATTGGAATACCTCAGGTTTGTCATTGATTCCAAGGGCTTGTGGCCTCAGCCTCAAAAGGTGGAGGTGATTAACAATATGCAACCTCCGATGAGTGTGAGAGATGTTCAAGTGTTCTTAGGCATGGTAGTATACTATTGAAGATTCATGGAAGGATTTGCAAAGATTGCTGAGCCTCTATTCCACTTACTACAAGGAGGAGTTCATTTTTCTGGGCAGAGGAATGCTAACAAGCCTTCAAGGCTTTATAAAACAAAATGAGCTCAGCGCCTATCCTCTGATATCCCGATTTCAGCAAGCCTTTTATCATACAAATTGACGCCTCATTGACTGCAATTGGTGGTGTGCTATCACAGATTGGGGATGATGGTGAGGAGCATCCAGTTACTTATTGCAGCAGGATGCTGAATAAGCATGAGCGTAATTATATGGTGACTGAAAGAGAATGCCTGGCTGTCATCTATGCTTATAAACAATTTTTGGTTTACATTCATGGCACCAAGTTCCAAGTAGTAATGGATCACAACTCATTATGATGGCTCCATAATCTCAAGGAACCTGAAGGACGGTTATCCCGCTGGGCTCTGAAATTACAAGTGTGCAATTATGAAATTATTCATAGAGCTGGAGTGGCCCATCAAAATGCAGATGGACTATCGCGACTTCCCATTGTAGCTGTCCTGGGCAGTCTGGCCAATGAGCTTCATGAAAAAATGATTAACTGAACGTATGGAGATGAACCACTTAAAGTTCAAAAGGCGATTGAGAAAGCATTAATTGACACTGAATATTGAAATGGAATTTTATACAAACTTAAGGCCGATGGACAATGTCAGATCTTTCCAAAACCTTCTGACCAAATGGAGATTATTACACAAGCACACAAGGCTGTTGGACATGGGGGAATGACTAAGATGCTAGAATTAATTTGAGCCAGTTACTATTGGGATTCCATGTGATTCAAAATCTAAGACGTGCTTAAGAAATGTCATTCATGCCAAATTGCAAAACCTATGAAGTTGGATGTGAAATACCATTTGATCAAACCTGACTGGTCCTGGCATACCGTGTCAATTGATGTAATTGGCCCTTTGCCTGTGAGTAGCCTAGGCAACAAATACATAATTGTTGCTATTGACCATTTAACAAAATGGGTGGAAGCAAAAGCAATTTGAGAGATTGGGGCCCTAACTACTGCCAAGTTCATTATGGATAAATTATCTATAAGCACAGATGCCCCCAGAAGATATCGACAGACAATGGCACAAATTTTACTGCCCAAATGGTACAACGGCTAAATAAGTTGATGTCTATCAAAGGAGTGTTGTCAACACCATATCATCCCGAGACTAATGGTATGGTAGAGCGAGTGAATGTCACTCTAGTCAGCATTTTACGTAAAAACGCAGCCTTGGCGCCTTTGCAATGGGCAACTTCAATTAGTGCAACTGTGTTTGCATACAATATTGGACACCATAGCAGCACAGGCCACTCTCCGTTTTGACTTTTGTATGGTAGACAGCCTGCTCTACCTATATTATTATACTCAGTACTCAATTCACCCAACGCAATTAACTCAAATAACTATGTCGAGCAACTAGCAAAGACCCTAATCAAGTTGCAATCAGAAGCTTATCAAAATGCAATTAGTCAAAAAACTATTCAGAAGAGCTATGATGACGCCAAATGGGCTACGGTGAATAAGTTTAATGAAGAAGATTTAGTATTATATTGTGACACTCATAGCGCAGGCCGCGCACACAAACTATCCTCGCTCTGGAAGGGTCCATCTATCATTTTGGAGAAATCATCTGAAGATGTATAAACCACTAAGGATCAAGGCGGCTGGGTTGTGAATTGAGTACACGCTAAGTTTCTTCAACCCTATCATAAAGAATAATAATATAAAAAATAAAAAAATAAAATAAAATAGAAAGGTAAAAAATAAAATAAAAAATGCAAATCATAAGGTTATTTCATAGTTAAAACCTTGCAGGCATTAGAAGTAGGTATCCCCTCTTCAGTGGGGGGAGGAGAGTGCGATTGAACCAAAGAAGCCTGCAACAGAATCAGAGAGATGCAGACTTCATACAAGTTCCAACTGTCTAGACCCTGACGGAGATATGCCAAAACCCAAAAAAGCTCAGCATCAGGAACGCTGGCCTTGTTGGCTTAGGGAAGGCTATTGAGATGATGTTCAAACTTTGAGGAAGGCAAATAGTTAGACAGTGCAACCCAGGAAGAAGGGTATCTGCCGCTTATATCCAGTCAAGGTGGGGGAAGTGTTGAGGAATTGACTGGATTTAATCGTCAGATATTCAATATCAATGATTATGGTTCAGATGTATCCTAAGTATCTGAACTTTAGACTTGCAGCCTAGCAATTTCACTTAATTATATTTGACTATGATGACACAGGCTTGAGGGCTTTGTTGGTTATATTGAACTTAAATAAGTTTTGATTTAATGACTCGGGCACTTGAGCTTTGTTGGTCTATGTCAAAATTAGTTTTCAATGTCAGTTGAGTTTTCAATCAAATTAATTACTGATTAGTGATATGAATCCCCTTGGTATGTGCTGCCAATGGCATGTGAAAGTGAATTGGTTCAGCTATTTTGAATATGCGTACAAAACGCCATCTCAAGAATGATGACGGTGTTTACTCTGACTCTGAGGCTGAGTATGATGCCCTGAGTTGAAGTATTTGTAGACGTCCTTACAAACTTGTTATGTGGCCAAGGGCCACTGAAAGTAAGGCGTCATGGGTAAGATGTGTTAACATTGAACCCTATATATACCCTTGCATTTACACTAATAAAGACATCCTTTAACTTCTGGATTAAGTTTATAACTTATCTTATAAACTTTTTGCGTTATTACTTTTTTATATTAAAGTCAATTTTTACTTGGGATCAGTAGGATCAGGGCAGCGTGCCATTGTCCAAGTATAATGATCGGGTATACAATTGAAGTATTACCAAAAAGCTATATCATAAATTTAAATTCAACATCCTGTCTATTGTCCCCACACAGTAGACACTCAAAACCACATCCCACCCTCAAAGAAGAACCAGCCCTCTAAAGCAGACACCCAAATTCAACACCAGCTGTTGAGCGCCACCTCCTCTTCCACTATGTGTGGATATAAGGGGCAGTTGATATTCACCAACTGTACCATTGTTTAGAATCCTAAGTCAAACTTAGTGTGTAAGGGAAGATGGTCCGCCTTATTGGAAATGAAGATACCTCAATAGCGCATTAATTCTTCAGGAAAATCAGACAGAAGGCCTTCAGGGAAAACGAGTGAAGTGATGGAGCTGCAGCCTTGAGCTTTCTTAAATAATTGACTAAAGGAAATTCTCCCTCCATTTGATCATTAATAAATGACAACATATTTGACTCCAGGTGAATTTGAACATGTTGTTAGTGCCACCATCTGACCCCCAAGATTACAGGAAACACCAAGTTGGCATTTCTGAAAGCTTATCATAAAAGCTAAACTGATGTGCTGAGAAAGGTACTAGCCATCAGACTAGATATGAGGTCTGTGAGGCTGATGAAGCCACCATCACCAATGGACCTATTTCCAGGTCAAGCTCCAAAGGTTGGGCTAGCTCAACGCTCATAAAATTACCTGGGGCTTTTTATCCATCAAAGCCTCAAAAGAGACGTGGTGAGACCTGATACTAATATTAATAGGTAATAAAAGTAGGCAATGTTTTGTTCATTAGTAGATTTGGTCGTCTCTGCTGAAACTGAAGAGATGGCCAGTAAATCAAAGGGATGGTCAGGGACCTTTTCAGGAGCAAAGTTGGAAAGTGTAAGGGCTTGGGAACCAGCTACTTCAATCTGGGCTTTTACTATTCATTGATAGGTGAACCAGGATAGCTTGACTTGGTCACAGAGGTATTTACAGTTTTTAGGCCAGGACCAATACTGGTCCAACAGTGAGGACTGTGTATGAGTCGTCGTTGGGTAGTACAATCATATAATTTACCCTTTGAAAGTGGGGACCATGGTGAGGGGAGGCGTTGATGGTGGTCACAGCTTTACATATTTATTCCACTGTCCCCATAGGGGTGGACCAAACTTTGTTAGTGACAGAGGCAGAATCCAGCACTAATCTAAAGATTGCTTGGAGCATATCATTAGAAAACTCAAGCGTGGGAGCTTGTTCATGGAAGGTTGTGATTAAGGAATCCAAGCTGGGAGCTTTGGCCATGGAAGAAAGCAATTTGGAATAAATGGTCTGCACGCGACACAGGGGGTTCAAAGCTGTCAATACTACTGCAACTAGTGAGGAAGAATCTCCCTCTTGTGAA